>NW_001799004.1:165628-225454 GCF_000165425.1 Paramecium tetraurelia | reverse complement strand
ATGAAGATATAAAATTTAACAGCCACTACTTAAATCATTTACCCCCCTCATATCCTCCTAAATTACTACAAATAAAGTTTCTAAAGAATAAAAACCATGGGATCAAAATTTTGTTTACTCAATATCTTAGCTTAAATTAATTTCTTTAAAATTTCGAAGAATACTCTTAACATAAATTTCTTCGATTAATTTTTCTTTTATTTGGAATCTTAATTAGCAAAATTAATATAAGCAAGAGTTTTAAGTTTATCTCAATCTCTATAATTATGATTCTTTACTCAAAAATATATCCAATATCTTATTCACATTTTTACATTGAGAATATATTTGATTCTCTAATTTAATAGTTGATATAATTTGATTTTCTTCAAAAATAATTTATAGCATAAATGCGCCTGTTTTAAAAATGGAATCTATCAATTTAACTTAAATATGCAATGTTCTAATAATTGGAAAGTTACTCATTACTATAGTCTCTTAAAAAATGATTCCCTATTTCGGACTTGAAAGTATGATTAATACTTAATGTTGTGTCTAAAGAATAAAAATTAAAAAAAGGTAAATTATATTCAGAAATTAAATAAAGATATTCTCCTTTTTATTTTACTGTACAATACAGCAAAAATGAGTTTATTTCAGTAATAGCAACAGCTTAGTTTGGTTTAACACATTTCATTAATCCAGTCAAATGAAATTAGATTGATCTCAAATTTACAGCCATCAGCAGTGTTGTAGCTTCAAAATATTTTTTAACCCTTAGTCTATATTATAATTGAAATAAAAATATCAGTGGCAACCTCCTTTCAAAGCTATGCACTGGCAAGAAATTATGTACAGTTTAGGATTCTGTTCACGTATTTTTAACCACGATTTTCTTATCTTCCAATTCCAATTAAGATATTCGTTCATCACTTTTGAATTATTTAATATGCGAAAAAAATGTAAATTAAATCAATCACAAAATCCTATAGCCGCATATGTGCTATATATAAAATTATTATTGATGAAATGAAACATTCCTTGATTGTAATATTAAAGCTTATTGATTATCCAATCATATTACGCTTAGCTATCAAACATACGTTAATCTTGGAGTAAATAATTACTGCATTTATTTAACTATTAACATCCCTTTAATGCAATTTTTCATTAGTAGGTATAAATTTGGAACAAGCAAATAAATATAATGATTTAACTGTACTAATTAAAGTTGGGTTCCAAATTTAACCTTATAAATTAGGCTCTTCTTTCTGAGAACTAATATTGATGTACAAATTGAATTAGATCGAGTTCGACTATGCAAACTTTTATTTATTAATATGATTTTAATTTTGAATGGAAAGCATATGAAATATTTGCTCAGCTGTAATATTTATATATGAATGATTTTACTTAGAATTAACAATTAAATAATCAAATTTTTGCATCATATTAATTTTAATGATGGTTTAGCATTATCCGAACAACTCTTTTTTGAGGATTATGCAATGTGATAGGATTATCACACATGCATCTTTATAAATATATTCTCAACATATCTATGTTTTATCTGAGAATTTAGAATTTAAGGAAAAATATTTTTTACAATTTAAGATTTTTTATATTTATGCCATTTTACTTAAATATAAGCATTATGACAGTAGCATAAAGAAACAACTTATATTGATGTATTAGAATTAATGATGAGCCTTTTAGAAGGTTGAGATAAAGATTGTTTTCCGTTTATCAAATGCTTTCATATTCATAAGTGGAATTATAATCGTATTTTATTACATTACAGCTACTTAAGAGGGACAGGTATTGGATCAGGTCATCCTTACTGTATGTATTAGAATCGTTATATCTCTAATCATCTAGCATGAATGCACTTTGATAAATAAAATTTGCCATAGTGATTATGTTTTAGCTGAATAGCACGCTAATCCAGCTGATTATAACAAGAAATATGTCGTATATATTTGACATTCTCATTACTTTCGTATCAGTGGGAAACTCAAATATTCTTTGTATAATGGTTCGGAAAGATATACTAACTTAAATCTTTTTCCATTAGCAGTCAGGACCAATTATTTCCTCTTACACAATAATAAAATATAATAAATTGTACTAATCAAAGCATCATTGTAAGTTAAGAACACATGAGACAGTCCATAACTATTGATTTTACATTTATTTAAAAGTTATTCACATTTTATAACCTAAACTATGTAAATAATCTAGTGTAAGAATCTAATTTTGATTATTATAATGATACATTTATTGATTTCTTTAATTAAAGTTATTAAATAAAATTATGTAAATTTAATATCTGTTTCAAAATAAAAATTAAACATTTTAGAATTTTACATTTAAGTTTGCAGATTATTATTATTTTATTAAAATTATACTTGCAATGTCATCTGCATTTCACATTCATATTGGAGGAGCTGGAGTAATGATGGGGGACATGTTATGGAAGCTTTATGAAAAGGAGCATAATGAAACAACATTGAAGAATTATGTTTATTAATAAGTTGATGGACATTCTCATCCATTAACACTATTTGCTGATTTAGATGACAGAATGATTTCTGAAGTTTAAAGGAATAAATAAATACAATTTAAAAAAAATTCCTTTCTTTACGGAAAGGAAGAAGCATCCAACATATATTCTCGAGGTTGCTATACAATTGGGAAAGAGATAATTGATAAAGGATTAGATTAAATTAGAAAGTAAATAGAAACGATGGATAGATTAGACTAATTTGTAATTACTACTTCTATAATGGGAGGAACAGGATCTGGATTTTCTACATTATTGCTATAGAGATTAGAGGTAGATTATAAGAATAAGGTAAAAACTAATGGTTTTATCATATTTCCATCATCGGGGATGTCGAATAATATACTAGGAATCTATAATGCAATGTTTTCAATTTAAATGACAAGAAATCATTTTCATAGTATTACAATGTTTGATAATTAATCAATGTACAATGTAATTGATTAGTAATTAGATTTAGATTATGTAGATTATTCTCATTTAAACAACTTAGTTGCATAGACAATCAGTTCATACACTGGTTTAAGAAGATTTAACAACATTGACAATTCAAAATTCTTTTCAGGTATGTGTCCATATCCTAATTTGCATTATTTTGTTCCTTCATATGGTAAAATGACTTTGATTAATGATTACACTAGAAAAGAATTAAGTCAAAATGAATTTATTAAATATCTCACCAAAAAAGAGATTAAGCTTTACTAATCTCCTAACAACCCTCAACATCTTTCTACTACACTTTTGTTTAGATAAAAGGAACCCAATCATTTTTACGGAAAATTCAATTAAACTCTTTAAAATTTAAGTCATGTCTATAATCAAAGCCCTAGAATTTTTCAATGCAATTCCTCTAATTATCAAGTATTATCCGAGCTTGCATAAATGAAATAAACGGGAATATTTTTCTCGAACGATGCTTCAATTATTAGTAGATTTGACCAATTAGGTAGGAATTTCGATAAAATTTATGCTAAACGGGCTTTTGTGTGGGCTTATGTTAGTGAGGGCCTTGAAGAATTTGAATTTAGTGAGGGAAGAGAAGCATTGGCAAATTTAACAAGTGAATATAGCGAAGTTATAAAGGAGGATTCTCCTCAAAATGACCTAGAAATTGATTATGAGTGAACAGATATAAATATTATCCTTAAACTAATTTCAAATAGCACAATATTACATAATAATTTATAAAAAACCTGTTAAAAAATATATAAACTAATTTCAATCAGTACAACAAACGATAGTACAATAGAACGAAGCCATGACACCAACAATTACTTGATTTTTTTCTAACTCAAACTATAAACTTAAATGAATATAATACTCTTCCATTTAAGATCTATTTGAAGGCATTCATCAAACAAATAGCATATGGTAGCAAAAAAGGAATGCAAATTAAATAAATTGGATGATAGATAATTGCGACAATAACAACTACAAAGATCTCGACAATAACAGGAACTAATCAAATATTAATAAATAACTTACCAGCTGTGTTAAATTTGTTATCAGACAATGTTAAACAAGCCAATGCGATGAAATTAAAAATAAAATTTCCAACCACAATAAAAATCAAAAATATCGCTATCACAAAATCCCCTAATAATAGAAACTTATAAATTACATCCAAATTATGATTTTGATTATGACCCCAAACTCCCAAGCAAGGATAAATAAAAGAATGTGTAGCTAAACAATAACACAAGTAGTATGAAAATGCTGGTTGATAACTAAAATAGAATCAGTAAATACATTTCGATTATTTTTTTTAGTTCCAAGTTTTCCTAGAAAAATGGTAAAAAATGAGAATATAATTAAACAAATGAAAGGAATTGGATTTCCACCGTGAGTATCCCAAAAGAATACCATTGATAATGGGAATAGTAACAGCACAAATAGGATAGACCATAATATATATACTCCTAAAACTCCACATAGGAATAATTTCTATGTTTAAAAGTCTTAGTCTTTCAGCAAATTAGAATTCTGAGCAGGTATTGGCACAATATTATGATTGAAGTATTCAGCATATGGAATCACTTGATTTTATTAGTATTATGCATATTATTAATATTCGGTTGATTCTTGGCAATTTTATTATGAAGGTGATAATACTGGGACAAATTTTATGTTTTAGTTTGGTTTATCCATAAGTTATTATTACAATCCTTCACTCTATGATGGTGGATCGGAGTACTAGATATTCTCAAAATTTGGGTATTTTGCTTCCTACATATTTTAATTAAAAACTTATAATAATAATATTTATATATTATTTAATTTAGACAACATAGAATGATTTCTATACTCTATTTATTAATCCTTTTTATTAAAATTTTTCATTTGTAAATTTACTCTAATAGAACTTCACTTAAACTTCCTTTAAGTTTGAAACCGACAGTATATTTGAGACTAGACATTAAATAAGAATAATTTCTTGGGTCTCTCAAAAATTCAACTAAATCTTTAGAAATTTGAAGTTTTGTAGTATTTAATATAAATGATTTACTTACTTTATTTTCTTCTAGTTTACCTTTCTTTCATTAAAGGATCAAAGATAGTTATTGTTTTCAGCTTAGAACTATCAAAAGCTTGCTGCTTTATTAGAACATTACAAAAAATAATATATATTATTGATTGAAAGGGGAACAATAATTTAATATTTTCTAAGATCAATATGTCTTTTTATTAATTCCATTTCAATTATTGTTGGTCTATCTCTGAAATTTTAATTAACTTATGTTTTGGATTCTATTTTATACAACAATTACAAAATTTCTATTGAATTGTTTCTATAAAAAACTATAATCAATGTCTGTCAAGATAATGGCTACCATATCATTTGTTCTTAACTCAACTGACGAATTTTTATGTTAGCTGCAATTTGTATGACCTTTATGAAATATAGTAATAGTTTTTAAATTCTTTGAATCAAAACTTTATCAAGAAATCTAAGATAATTGATATATAAGACTATTTTTAGTTCCCACTTATATTTACAATCGATGGCAGATTAAAATTAATGATATTTTCATTTATTAAGATAATTTTAAAATACTGTATAATTCATTAATTAATCACTATTTTAAAATTAACCTAGACAGTAGGGGAATAGCCCTTTACTATTTATAAAAGAAATAGTTGAATAGAATTGAATATAATTTAAAATATTCAGTTTTTATATTTATAAATAATTATATTAAATAATGTGGAACTTTTAAATGTTTATTTGGGTTCTATCAAATATTCCTTTTTCCTAAGAAATATCAGATAATATCAACATATATAATGAATTGGAGAATCGCTAGTTGGAAGGCATTTGGACACTTCAAGATGAAAATCAGGAAATTGATGTACTTTAACTTTAAGGCATAGTTAAATTTTCTAATAATTCTATTATTTATAAAGGCTTTAGCCATTATGATAAGTAAGAAGAATATTTTTTTGGAGAAATATTTCTTTATAATGTAAGACTATTCCAGATGTAATATCTCCATTGTATTAAAGGAAATGGATAGGTTTTGGAAACATTAATACATAAAGATAAAATTCTTTAACTTGGCACAAATGTGAAAATGAATATATTGTTTCAATATAGTTAGATAATAATACTAAACAAAGAATGACATAAAATTGATTCTTCTTCTTGAGTCCAACAATAATTAATTACCTTTATGCAACTAAAAATTAAAATTTTCTACACGATAAAGCAATTAAAAAGATTAACTATAATCAATTTTACTTGGGAGTTTCACATTAATTTTTTGTATCTCTTAAATAGCATCAGTTGTAATATTTTTAAAATTTGTTTTGCACAAAGCAATGAAACTAAACTAAGTAATATATGAGATATCTTTAGCTGTCTATGATAGCTTTATTTTTAAAGTGTCGAGGAGTGATTTTTATAGCTTAATACATTCTTATATAATTTGTAAATAATTGCCTCAATTTAGGATAAAATTTTCAATATCTATATTTTTTTGGCCTTATTGATAATTGGTGTTGGATTATGTGGAATCTGGGTGGGTTAATTGCCAATTTTATTAGAATAAAAGTTTAGAAAAAAACGTTATTGTTAAATTTATGATAGACATAAATATCTAATAATTACATGTAACCATTTTAACTAGCCTTAGTTGCTTATAATATAACATTTGCTGTACTCCTTATAATTAATATTTTTTGTTCTGATTCTTTGGTATTTCAACTAAGCTATGCTTTTGTTCTTTTTCCTCAAGTAATACACAATATTAGATGGAATTGTAAAGAGAACTTTAATTTATTTTATATTTTTGGATATTTGTCATCTGGATTATTATTTTAAGTATTTATTTCATACTAAAAAATAGACATATTTGAATTCCTATTCAATTCAAACTAATTCTATAGACATCGATTATCTATATATATCATTATTTTACATTATTTATTTCACATCTCTTTTGCTTCTTTATTTACAATACAAATTTGGATCAAGATGTTTTATACCTAAATGTATATTGCATAAACATATCTCAATTTGTGCCATATGTTTGGATTCCATTGCTATAGCTGATATGGAGGATCGACTTTAGTTATTGCCAGTTATATTAACATCGTGTAAACACAAATTTCATGAAAAATGTTTAAGAAAATGGTTACATGAGAAAAAAGAATGTCCTTTTAGTAGAACAAATTTAAATGAGATGAATTTGCAAATAATTAATTGAATTTATATATGATTTGTTTTTAGAATTAAATCTTTATTAGAAATGTAAAATTATAAATCAAAAATAAATAATTGTGGATATAAAATTTTCAAATCAAAAATCTTCAGAAGACCAATTTAAGAGTAAAATCTTTATTAAATTAATTGAAATTGACTCCTTAAATTATTGAAAACTCCTCATTTATCCATTTTTCATAAAATTTATAATCACATCTCATACAAAATGCTAGTTAAAATCTTTATAATTTATACAAATTTATATCTAAATGTCATATTGATTTTTTAATGCGAAATGTTCTTTTAAGGTCAATTTAGTTCAAAGATTATTTTGAACTTACTGAATAGTTAAAATTTTGATCTATTAAAACTAAAAAGTAAAATAAATTACATCCATATTTGATATGACATCCCTTTTGATGATATTTACAATAATTGCTCATTAATTTTAGGATGTATAATATGAACCTAACTTATGTGTATGTTCAAATTGAGTTTTATCTGCAAAATTATATAATGATAAATCCCTAGAATGTATTAATTATTAAATTAAAATTTTTGAATTAAAACCCAAAATTTTATTTTTTTTATCATGAACAAATAACATATTTATTATTTAAGATTGATATCTTTTTATAATGTAGTAAATATAATTATTTCAAAGTTAGTATTAATTATATATTTTTAATTTTAACATCAATTTACATTTTATATACATTCTTATTATGATATTGTAAGATATTGATAATTTATTTATTTTTTTCAATAAAATGAAACTAGAGTCAGTCAGAGAATAAATGATACCTTTGTAAACAATTCTAGTCAATCAATATATTTAATGGTGTATGATTAACTTTTGATAAACTTAAGTATCAGATTGATATTACAAATAGAATTAGAATTGTCCTCCCATAACATATAGATATAATAAATATTCATAATACTTATGATTTTATTATATCATTTAACTATCGATTATATATACTGTAATTTCACTAGATATTCTACTTATAAATCAACTGAGAATAAAAATTTTTATTGTTTGTTTGATTTCTTTATATCTTTCTGAAATACAAATGATCAATTATTAATTTAGGAATCCTAAGTAAAGGGAATAGAAATAAAATATATTGAAATACCTTGATGGTTTCGATTAAGATATTTTGTTATTTTATAAATCTTGGCTAATGACTATTTTGATATGTAAGCAAAATTTAAAAGAATAGACAAAAATATCATGATATAGCCAGACCTATGATTGAATGACATTAAATGATAATTATTAGACTATTTAAAACACGTTTCTTGTAAACAAATCATTTATATTAAATATCGAAAGTGATGTAATAAAAGGAATTCGAAGAGACAATTGAAGAAGTCAAAACCATAAAGGCTATCACCCCAAAAGTAGAGTGAATACATAAAATAAAAATAGGAAATTAAAAAGATCGTACGACCTTAATTTGAAGCAAATCCAGAGTTGTTTTACCCCACTAAAGTTTTTGATAAATTTGGGTTTAGCAGATGCAAATGTCCAAAATGTGGAGCATATTTTTGGAGACACACAGAAAAGAAGACTACATGCGGAGATTCAAAGTAAGTGAAGAAATCAATATTTTTAGTTGTGAAGGGAAATACTCTTTTATTGGTGTAGGGACAGGTAAAGGAGCCAAAGGAAATAAAATAACATATGCCGATGCTTGGAATGGATTCAAGAAATCATTAACAAGTGCTAGAGTACCATGCACAGCAATTGATAGATATCCAGTGGTGGCAAGATGGAGAAATGATGTTGATTATGTAGCAGCAGGAATCTATTGTTTCTAACCATTTTGTGTAACAGGTGAGATGGATCCACCAGCAAATCCTTTGATTTGTCCATAATTTTGTGTGAGATTCAATGATCTCGACAATATTGGTTTAACAGGAAGACATTATTCAGGATTTATCATGCTTGGTATATAGACATTCAATTATCCTGACAAATATGTGTTCTTTAAGGAGGAATGTGTAGAATTCAACTATAGATGGTTGACTGAAGAGTTAGAAATCAATCCAGATGATATTACATTCATTGAAGATGTTTGGGCAGGAGGTGGAAACTTGGGTCCATCAGTAGAATACTTCGTCAATGGATTGGAAGTAGGAAACATGGTGTTTATGCAATACAAATATTTCCATGATGGATCATACGAAGAATTACCAATTAAAATCATAGACACAGGAATTGGATTGGAACGTATCCCTTGGTTAGTCAATGGTACACCTACAAGTTACTTCGATGTCTTTGCTGGGGCATTTGCATTCTTGGCATAAAAGTTATAAGTTGAATATTCAAACGATGTTTGGAAAGCATTTGGACCATACAGTTGTCTATTGAATGTTGATGAAGTAGAAAATGTTGATAAGACTTGGGAATTCATTTCATCATAAATTGGATATGATGTCTAAACTATTAAGAAGGAAATCGAACAATTGAAGGATATGTATATCATTTTGGATCATACACGTACTGTCATGATGGTAGTAACTGATGGATCATTACCATCAAATGTTGGTGGTGGTTCCAATATTTAGAAATATCATCAGAAGAGTATTTGCAGTGTTGAAGAAGAATAATTGGTGGGATAAATTAGGAATGGATGGATTATTGTAATTGTTTTAAGAACACAAGAATGATTTGGCTAAACTTTATGGTCCATTTGGTGAATATAAGAGTTTTGATTAAATTATCAAATAAGAATATGAAAGATGGGCTAAAACAGATGATGATAAAAAAGTTAAATTAGAAAAATTATTGAAATAAAGGAATAATCAATTAAGTATTGATGATTGGATCTTTGCTATGAGTACTCATGGAATACCAGCTGATACTATTAGTCAAATTAGTAAATTGCCAATCCCTGGTAATTTGTATGCTGAATTGGCAGATAGAGCAGCCAGAATTACCAAAGCACCTGAAGCTATTCTTTATAACACAGTTCATTTACAAGAAACTACTAATTTATATTATCAAACACCAAAAGATGGTAAATTCTAAGCTAAAATTGTTACTATATTCAGTAATGTTTAATAATAGAATCTTCCTAACATTGTGATTTTGAATCAATCTGCCTTTTATCCATTTGGTGGTGGTTAAGATTTCGATTAAGGTTGGTTAACTATTTAAGGAGAGAGACATTTTGTTAACAATGTATAAAAAGTTGGCAAGGTTGTATTACATATCTTAGAAAAACCATTACCAAATGCAGTTGATACATATGTTGGTTAAGAAGTGTAAGCTGAAATTGATTTAGAAAGAAGATCAATTTTGAGAAATCATCACACAGCTACTCATATTGTATTTGCAGCATGCAGAAGAGTACTTGGTCCACATGTTTGGTAGAATGGTGCTCATAAGAGTGTTCACAATGCACATCTTGATATTACTCACTTTGCACCATTGTCAAAGGAATAAGAATAAGCCATTGAGAATGAAGTCAATAAAATCATCTTATCTGCAAAACAAATCAATAAAGGATTTATGAATAAAGCAGATGCTGAAAAAGAATATGGATTCAGATTATATCAAGGTGGTATTGTACCAGGAAATGAATTAAGAGTTGTAAATATCGATGGAATAGATGTTGAAGCTTGTTGTGGTACCCATTGTGACAGCACATCAGAAGTAGGTTGGGTTAGAATTCTTAAGACTTAGAAATTATAAGATGGTGTTGTTAGACTCTATTATGTTGCTGGAGTGAAGACCATTGAAGTGTTAAATTCAGAGGGAGAGATGATTAATTCATTGGTCAAGTTATGGTCAATTTCTAAGACTCAATTGGTTGAAGAAGGCAGCAAGATTTTCCAAGAAAAGAAGCACTATGAATCTGCATATAACGTATGATATCATTTAATAATAATAGTAACTCAAGGCTGAATTGATCAAGTCATAATTGAAATATGTTATTGATGGTCCAAACCAAAGAACAATTATACAATCTACTGAACAAAATCCAACTGCTTACTTCAGTGAAATTGGAAAGTATATTCAATAACTCAAGGATTCCAAGAAGGGTCTATTGTTTGTTGCAGACACTTTCATCTACGGAGCCTTTGGTGAAAATAATTTCAACGTAGAGGAATTGAGCAAATAAATAGAAGAAGAAGGATAACAATTGAAAATGAATAAGTAAAATAAAATCAGTGTTAAAGATGGAAAGGTATAGTAATATAGTTAAATAATAGAAAACTATCCAAGTGAATGATGTGTTAACATTCTCCATCTTAGGTAAATTCAATAAGAATAAAGCATCAAAATATCTTAAAGAACAAGGTTTTGTTTAATTTTGAGATAAAAAAATTTATATATATATAAATATAGATAATTATAATCTTGAGTAATTTAATAAGTATTCCTATAAGAAATGTATTTTTAGAATATTTATTATTCTCATTAAAATTAAAAATTGATATTAAATTTAAAACCAACTCATTTTATTTA
Source organism: Paramecium tetraurelia (assembly GCF_000165425.1). Taxonomy (NCBI): domain Eukaryota; phylum Ciliophora; class Oligohymenophorea; order Peniculida; family Parameciidae; genus Paramecium; species Paramecium tetraurelia. The sequence continues at coordinate 213,727 of NW_001799004.1, read as the reverse complement.
ATGCTGGTAATTGAACTTTCTACTTTTTACTATAATCTGTTTTTTCAGCTGTATTGAGATCAAGTGACATTATTTTCAATGCCATAGATTTTTCATAATTACCTTGGACTTTAACGGGATCTGGACGTGTTAATAAGTTATTCAAACTAAATACTCATTAATTGTTAATACGTGCTCTTCGACCATTTCTCTTAGTATGTTGTTGTCCAATGTTAAGATGTAGCTAAATCGGATTAACGCATCTAAATAATTAATATTCACATACTTTGAGTTCATATTCAGTTTAGTTTAATCTACTTATAAAAGACTATTCATATTTATATTTTAGATCTCTATTTATAACACTGATTTTGATGAATCCAAAATCTATATTTAAATTATGCCCCAATCTGGTGAGATCATGAATGGCCTTTATCAATGAGTTGTGTATAGATTATACAACATCCTTACCTAAATAACTGAAATCATTAATATCATTCTTACCAAGATGCAGCAATGGGTCCAGCATTGCAGAAGTTCATTCCAAATCCTTTTTGATATATTGAATGTTAACTCAAAGGCTTGGTTATTTCTTCCTTTCCAGGATAACGAGCCAAAAAATATTTAAAAGAATTGTCAGGAACAAAACATGGCCTTGATCTATAATAATGATGATCTACCTAATCTGATGGACATGCTTTCTATCTGCTCTTTGAATTGCCAAATCTTAAGTCATATTAAATCCTGAATGTTGGAGTGGCTTAACATAATCTGAATTAACCTCCATTGTAAATGCTCCCAGCTCTTTCATATTGACACCCTTAAGTAATCAGGTTGCATTATTACATTTCCACTAAGCATTTTCTCCTTAATGTATTCTGCAGTAGCCTTAATGACTATATGAAATTGAGCTTTTGCTTCAAGTGGCTTATAAGATGCAATAGTTCTTGGCTAGGATTCTTGGTGTTTCCCTGGGTAGTTTTGATTATGGCCAAGAATCCTGTGATTTCAATACTCATATATACCAATTATAGATATCGTCAAGGTTCATGAAACTGATTCTGATGTTTATTATATATATTAATAATCATAAATATTATGTGGGATTTTTTGTAATTTTCTCATTCTCTGAAGGTAATTCATCATGTTGAATATTCTTCTAGTAATCATAAGGTTCTCTCTCATAATTTAAATTTAAAAATAAGTAGAGTCAGGATATTAAGATCAATGTTTTTTAGATACTCATCAACTTCCATAATTTCGGCTTGATTCCCACCACATTTACAACATTAACTAAGAGCAGAGCATAATTTATATAAAATTTCTATCATTAGCATAGGAATAACTTAATCATTAACAATCTTGATTATTCGTCAAAAACTAATTGATGTTCTCTTAAAATCATCTTATATTTGTGTTTGGTTAAATTGCTTAGAGATGTTATTTCCAAAGTAAATCAAGCTTTTTTAGCTGGAATACCATATAATAGCTCATCAAGATCAATCCACAATATTCTGGCATATATCCTAAAATGAGTTAATCGAAGAAGAGATATATGATGGCAAAATACTTGATAATTCAGTTACTACAGTTAGGGCAAGTAATCAAAGAATTCACTTAAGTACTTCCACACATTAGTATTGCCATACTTTCTTGAGTATTCATTATAAAACACGCACTGATATTATTTGAATTTATTCGTGATTTCCTCTTAGTATTGTGATAATATCTCTATAATAAATGAGCACCATTAAATTTATAAAGCATCACCATTTTTTAGAAAATTATTGCACTTTTTAAGCTCTAAATACACTTATCAATTTAAATTCTTTAAGAAGAGGAGAAAAATACAGATTAAACCAAAATAAATCTCAAAACATAAAACAATAGAGAAAAAATATATGGGAAGAATTATTAGTACATTCCTTCAACAAATATTGAATCTTCAACAAATTAAAATGGAAATAAATATTTTAATAAGAATTTAGATTAGACTTAAAGAGAGTATCAAGACGATGGGCAAAAATGATAAAGACATAGTGGAACAATTACTCCATGCATTCAACATTAATTATTTTGTTTATAAATTATATTTATATTTTCCCAATAATTAAAATATTTTCATTAAGAGATTCTTTTTGCTTTACTTTGGTTTGATCAATTTTCTTAAGATTCAAAAATCTCTCCCTTAAACAGCTTCTAAAGTTTTTGATTTTTGTATGTTTTAATAAAAATTTTAAAAACATTTCCTCTAAATAGTATTAGACTTTGTTTAATTTCTTCAATTTTAATTGATTATTTTTTTTATTATAAGGGAACAATCATGAAAAGAAAATGAGGTAATCTAAATGACTTTTTCTACATTTAAGAAATAAGAAATAAATATGCCCTACCAAAAGTAAATTAAGTCTAATTTTCACTCAGGTGGAATTGCTATAGAGTACATAATAAATTTACTTCAGTTAATTGCAATGAAATTCTATATAACATAATAAGTTACTTTTTGACTTTTTGATTATCAACCCTCATAATTAGGATCTGGATAATTTATAATTAATTTCTGGTTAACAACTTTCCTATGGGTATGAATGGAAAATAAATTATGCTAAAAGGCAAGATTTTAATTGTCCTTCCAATCCTTTCAGATAGTTCTGATAAATCTTATATCTTGAAAAATTCATATGTGAATTAAAGAAATGCAAACAATTCCAAATTATTCAAATTAAAATCGATAATATCAAATTAGTATATTATTTATGTTAATAAAAAATAAAATCCCTCATAAATCCGAACCCTTTACTCTCTAAAGCCTATAAAAATGAATGAAACAAAGCTATGACCAGCTTTATTTTAATCAATTATAATCTATTTTTTTGATTTAAAAATACACCTTTTCCAAACTCTAAATTCTGTATTCTTATTAGTTTATGAATTGATAAGCTGGCTTCAGATATCTTCTGTTTATCAGTATTTTCAAGGTTGATCTTGAAATTTAAAATTGAATGAAAAGCTTTAATACCAATATGTTTTCAGGATTTATGCTATGCTAAATTTTATCAGGCACAAAGAACATTATGTTTACGCTGGAGATTATATTATAATAAAAATAGAAGAGTATGATGAAATCCTATCCTCTAATTTATTGCTATTTTTTTGAGAATCACACGTAAATTTGAAGGTTGTCATGCTTAAAACTAGCTAACATATATTCTAAATTATTTATCTAACATGTGTCTATTGCAACATGTCGATAAATTCAAATGACCATAACTCATCAAACATTCTTGAAAACTTTTAAAATAAAAATCACATTGTCTTAGGGATATGAATTGTAGATCAAGTACTAAATATCACTCACTTAAATAGAAAAAGATAAGGGAAAAAAAAATTTGTTTAAAAAAACATGAATAAAATTTCTCAAAGTTCAATAATCATTCATTTCATTCTTTAACATGAATTCTAATACTTTGAACACTGATTTAAGATAATTCATAAATTGAACAACCTAGATATTAATAAAAGTTAGGAAAAAAAAGAAAAATTAGATCTAAAAGGGAGATTTTCTCTTGATCATCTATATTGGAAGAATCTCAATCAAGGAATAAACCAAGAATTGGCTTCCTAATCTACTTTTATTGATGTAAATTCTTAATACTTGCTTTCTTAATTAAATATTGAAATTAAAAATTATTATGTAAATTTCTTGATTCGACTAATGATCCTTTTCCTTTTTAATATTTACTTATTTAAACTACAATCTAACGATGTGAGCCTGAAATATAAAATGTTAATTGCCAATATCTGTTGAAAGAAAAAAAGTTGCTAAGTGTAAGGTGATTATAAAATATTATATATTATTTAATTAATTACGTAATTAAAGAAATTTCAAGATTTAAAAAATTTATTAGTGAATTTTCAAATTCACTAATAAATTATTATTGTTAAAAAGGGATATTGAGCAGATCGTCTCTATGTTTAGATAGTATAATGTTAATTTGTTAATAAATACCTGAGTGATAATATTGGCAACCTTTTTATAAATTCATTCATATTAACTTTTCTTTTATTTCCTCTGGCAACAATGTGCTCAGAATACTTCTTTTTGTTTTTTTGTTTTATTCTAAAAGCCATAGGTTAAGTAATTTTTGATAAGAACAACTAATCTCAAAATTAAGGAAATTTCAGAAAATATTTTGTAAGTTCGTATGAAGTCAATTTCCATCATAATAATAAACTAATCAAAAAAGGGTTGTTTCTCTGTTTATTTAAGTTGAGAGCAGAGCCTTGAATGAATAATATTTTCTTGTTTTAATGTTTTTTACAGACTTGGAAACAGAATCAGAGGAAATCATAATAAAATATTTAATACAACAAAAATGTCATATCCAAGTGCTTTTAACTATTTTTTAGGATCAGAAAGTTATTTTCTTTTTTTCTCACCAAATTTCTCAATTTGAGCTGAAAAATTATTGTATTGTATAAATATTATTGATGTTAATTAAGAGTAAGATTAAATTCAGAATCAAAAAAATATCAATAAAAGTGTTGTTTTAAAGATAGGAAAAAAAATTAAACTTAAAAAAATAATTTAACTGGAATTTAAGAAAAGTAGAATGATAATACTTTAAATGAATAAATAATTCATCATATTTGCATTGTTGCTTGCTTATGCAACTTGTCAAACCTATAGTATAACATCATGCACATGTGCATAATTGTTATCAGAAGGAGATTGTTTAAAAAATGCATCCCTTGGCTGTTCATGGGATAGTACAAAGAAAGCCTGTGCAGTTTCTACTACTCCAGTCACTCCAACAGTGACTTATGCAGCATATTGTGATACATTTGCTGAAGCAGATTGTCCTAAAGCTAAACCTTGTACTGATTGTGGTAACTATGCTGCCTGTGCCTGGGTTCAAGGCAAATGCACATACTTCACTGGATGCACAGCTTTTTCAAAAACAACAGATGCTGAATGTTAAGCAATAAGTAATAGATGTATTACAGATGGAACTCATTGTGTTGAAGTTGATGCTTGTAGCACATATAAGAAACAACTCCCTTGTGTAAAAAATACTGCAGGAAGTTTGTGCTATTGGGATACAACAAATAACACTTGTGTAGATGCTAATACCTGTGATAAATTACCAGCAACATTTGCTACAGATAAAGAATGCAGAGATGTCATATCTACTTGTACAACAAAGACTGGAGGTGGATGTGTTGATAGTGGAAATAATTGCAGTGATTAAACATTAGAAATTCAATGTGTTTGGAATAAATTAAAGTCTACTGCATGTTATTGGGATGGAGCTGCATGTAAAGACAGAATTTGTGATAATGCACCAGCTACATTAACAACTGATGATACATGTAAAACATTTAGAACTGATGGAACCTGTACAACAAAAGCCAATGGAGGATGTGTTACTAGAACTACTTGTGCAGCTGCTACTATCTAAGCTGCTTGTGTTAAAAATAGTACAGGTGGAGATTGTTATTGGACAGGAACTGCATGTGTTGATAAGACTTGTACAAATGCACCAACCACAATGACAACCAATTCAGCTTGTGCTGGATTTGTAACAGGATGTATCACTAAATCAGGAGGAGGATGTGTCTCTAATGGTGCTTGTTCAGCTGCAAATGTTTAAGCCGCTTGTGTGAAAAATACTTCTGGTACTGATTGTATTTGGGATACAACATGCAAAGAAAAGACATGTGCTAATGCACCAACAACAAATAATACTCATGAATTATGTACATCATACTTATCATCATGTACAGTTAAAGTAGGAGGTGGATGTTAACCAAGAACTTGTGCAAATGCTCCAACAACAATAACAACAAATGATGCATGTGAAGCATATTTACCAAATAATAATTGTATAACAAAGACTGCAGGTGGATGTGTAACAAATACTACATGTGCAGTAATTACCTTAGAAGCTGCTTGTGTTAAAAATTCCTCTGGTGCTATTTGTTTCTGGGATACTGCAAGTTCAACCTGTAAGGATAAAATTTGCGCTAATGCTCCATCAACTAATACTACTCATGATTTATGCGTTGCCTTTTTATCTACTTGTACAGTAAATTCAACTAATGCAGGTTGTGTTGATAAATCATGTGAAAATACATTGGCATAAACTATTTGTGACAAAGATTTAAATAATAAAGTTTGCATTTGGAAAGGAAAATGTTATAAAAGAGAATGTGTATTAGCTTCATCAACCACAGCTACTCATGCAGATTGTTAAACATATGATTCTGGTTGTACTTTGAGTAATACTGGTACTGGATGTGTTCCTTTACCACTTAAATGTGAAGCAATCACAATTGAAGCAGCATGTAATATTAGATTATAAGTTACAAATGGAGTTAAATCATTCCCTCTATGTGGTTGGAATGGTTCATAATGTATTGATAAAGCTTGTTCCACTGCTCCAAAAACAACAGCAACAACAGCTGATTGTGGTACTTACAAAACCAATTGTGTAGCTAATAATCCAGTTAATGGATCAATTGCAGGATGTTAAGACTTACCAACAACATGTGCAGCTAGAAAATCAACTGAAAATTGTGAAATCACAAGAGTTGGATTCCCAACATGCTTATGGAATACTGCTACATTAGCTTGCGTTGAGAAATCTTGTACTACTGCTAGCGTTGCAACAACAACTGGATTCTTGACAGTTTTTAGTTCTTCAAATTGTTCAACTTATTTATCTACTTGTATTGCTAATAACACAGCAGATGGCTGCATTCCAAAACCATCAAGTTGTACTTCTTTAACTTCAACTAATTGCGGAATTGCTTCAAAAGCAAATGGAGATTGTTATTGGAATGGTACTAGTTGTGTTGATAGAACTTGTACAAATATTTCACAATCTACTCACCTTGGTTGTTAAGGTGTTTTGAATACATGCACAGTGAATAATGCAAAAACAACTTGTTAAAATTTAGCTACAGCTTGTACATCTTATGGATCTGCTGAAAATTGTAAAGTTACTTCTGCTGGAAAAAATTGTATATGGACTGGAACTGCTTGTAGAAATGCTACATGTGCAGATGCAGAAGATAGTAATACAAGAGATAGCGATTCTGAATGCTCAAGTTATTAAACTCCTTCTGATACTTGTACAGTTTTATACAAAACAGGAGGATTAGGATGTGTGACAAGATCAGCTAATTGCAGTGACTATGCATCATAAGCTTAATGCGTAAGAACTTTAGCAGCTACTTCAGATGACTGCACCTGGAAATCTGCATATAGCAAATGCTATTCTAATACATATCTTCAAGGTGCATGTTCAACATTTACAGGTACAAAAACTCAATGTGAATCTATTAAAACAGGTTGTACTAACACTGTTGGTGCTACAGAATCAGATGCTTGTACATTTTCTTGTGCTTTAATAACCCTAACATCTCATGCCAATTGTTAAACATAAAGTACTACTTGTACTGTAGATCAAGCAGGAACTACATGTTAAGCAGTTTAAGCAACATGTGCAGGTTATGGAACAACATAAGCTAGCTGTTCATTTAGAACTGATGGTTTGAAATGCCATTGGGATGGCACTAATTGTCTAGATATTACATCCACAAATTGTAATCTTATTACAGGATTGACAGGTCCAGCTAATGTTGAAGCAACTTGTTAAGCATATAATACTGCCTGTCATATTAATGGTACTCCTGATGGATGCTAAGCATACGTAGCCACTTGTGCAGCATATACAACAACATAAGCTAACTGTACAAAAAGAACTGATGGTTTGAAATGCTTTTGGGATGGCACTAATTGTTAGGATATTACATCAGCAAATTGTAATCTTATTACAAGTTTATCAAGTCCAGCTAATGTTGAAGCAACTTGTTAAGCATATAATACTGCCTGTCATATTAATGGTACTCCTAATGCATGCTAAGCATACGTAGCCACTTGTGCAGCATATACAACAACAGAAGCTAACTGTACAAAACGAACCGATGGTTTGTAATGCTTTTGGGATGGCACTAATTGTGTTGATATTACATCAGCAAATTGCAATGCTCTTACAAGTTTGGCTACTCCAAATAACACTCATGCTTATTGTTAAGGACATAGTACTGCTTGTACTATTAATAAAGCTCTGGGTGCATGTTAAGCAGTGTAAGCAACTTGTGTAGGATATGCAACTACAGAAACTAGCTGTTCATTTAGAACTGATGGTTTGAAATGCCATTGGGATGGCACTAATTGTCTAGATATTACATCAGCAAATTGTAATCTTATTACAGGTTTGTCAAATCCAAATAATGTTGAAGCAACTTGTTAAGCATATAGCACTTCCTGTCATATTAATGCTGGTGCAACTGCATGTTTTGCTTTTACCACATGTGAAGCAATTACAGGCACGAATATCACTTGGGATATTTGTTAAGGTTACAGTACTACTTGCAGTGTAAAGAGAGATGGAACTGGTTGTGTAACAAATCAGGCTTAATGTTCAGGTTATACTACAATTGCCAATTGTTATAGATCAACTGCAGGATATTGTACTGCTAATGCTGCTGATACTACCTGCCAAGCTATAACAGCTACAACTACTTGTGAATAGATCAAATTAGGAGCAGGATTTACTTTTGATGACACAAAATGCAATACTTTCAAAACTGGTTGCGTTGCATAAGGAACTTCAGGATGTTAAACAAAGACATGTGCTAATAAAACAACACCATTTGCTCATACAAATTGTAATACTTGGTTGAATACTTGTACTGCCAATGCTGCTTCATCACCAACTGCATGTGTAACATTGCCAACCACCTGTGCTAGTTAGACTGCAGCAGCATGCGTTTGGGCAGTTGAAGGTGAATGTGTTGTTTCAGGAACATCTTGTGTCAGAAAAACCTGTGATACTGCAACAGCAGATACAAGTTATGATTCACATGCTGAATGTATTGGATATCTATCTACTTGCACCGTTGCAAGAGTTGGAGGTTGTTAAGCAAGAGCTGCTTGTTCCGCATATAAATCCAGTTAATAATGTAAATTCAATACAAGTGGTGGAAAATGTTACTGGAATCCAACTAATAAGAATTGTGTCGATTTGAATTGTGGTAATATTGAAGCTACAACTTCATATGATACTCATGCTGAATGTGTAGCAGTTGATACAACTTTACTTTGTACAGTTAGAGCTACAAATGGAGCTGCCGTTCCTGGTTGTACTGCTAGAGGAGCATGCAGTTCTTATTCAATTGAGGATTAATGCAAAACTAATGCAAGTGCAGGGTATCTGTGTTTGGAATACTAATTTAACTACACCAGTATGCTAAGATAAATCATGCACAACTGCTCCAACTGCAACAGCAACACATACTGACTGTGATGCCTACTTTTCCACAGCTACTATTAAATGTACAGTAGTTGCTACACCAGATACAAATGGTGGTGCACCAGTTCTAGGAGGTTGCTAATAAACAGCAGCTTGTTCTACTTATATTCATTAAGAATAATGCAGATTCAATGCTACAGGAGATCCTTGTGGATGGAATGGTACTTAATGTGCAGATAAGTCATGTGCTACTGCTCCTGCAACTGCTGATTATGATGATAATGATAAATGTAGAGCTTACTTTAATAATAAATGTACAGTTGCATCTACAGGATAAGGATGTGTTGATATACCAGATACATGTGAAACTATGACTGAAAAATAATGTGTTACTGATAAGAATGGAAAATCATGTTATTGGAATGGAACTGCTTGTATTACAAGATCTTGTGAAAATGCTCCAGAAGCAACAGCTACTGCTGATGAATGCAATACTTATTTAGCAGGATGTACTTTAGATTCAGTAAAATGTAAAACAAAGGTTTGTGAAGATTTTGCTTTTGCTACCGATGCTCTCTGCAAATCAGCCTTAAGCACATGTACAACAAATGGAACAAATTGTGTTACAAGAGGAACATGCTTCTAAGCTTAAAGCCAAGCAGGTTGTGTTACCTCTGTAACTAATCAATAATGTGAATGGATGCCAGTTGTTGGTACAAATCCAGCTTATTGTACAATAAAGACTTGTAATACTGCCCCAGTTACTTTAACTTCTGAAGCAGCCTGTGCAAGGTTACTTCACAAATTGTACAACAAAGAATGGTGGTGGATGTGTTACTAAGTCTACTTGTGCAGCTGTTACTATTGATGCTGCTTGTACTACTGCCCTTAATGGAACTGTTTGTGCCTGGGATAGTGCATAAAGTAAATGCAGAGATAAAGATTGTTAAGATTTCAGTGGAACCACTCATGCTGCATGCCAAACCTAAAGAGCTGGATGTACTGCTGGTGCCAATGGAAAATGTGCAAGAGTTTAAAATTGTGAATAAACTACTATCAGAAGTGCTTGCATTGAAGGAACTAATGGACCATGTTTATGGATTAATGATTATGTTAATACTGATGGATCAAAAGGAGCTTGTTTCAGATATACATCATGTAAGAGTTTGAATTGGAATTCAGATACATCATGTAAATGGATTAGTAATTAATGTACAACTAATGGATCCAATTGTGTTGGAATTACTTTATGTTCTGAAACTAATACTGATGGTGGATGTGTTACAGGATATGATGGAGCTTGTATTCAATCAGTTCCAGCCTTGAATTCTTCAGATCCAAAGGTTTGTAAACCATATACATCTTGTGCAGATGCATTCTACACAACTCATTCAGATTGTTAAATTGCTAGTAAGAAGTGTACAACAAATGGAACAACTGGTTGCATCGCTTTAAGTGCTTGTTCATCTTATACTACATAAGCAGGATGCTATTTCAATGATAAAGGAGTTCTTTTAACATCTGGAGCCATTACTTCAACTGGTATTTGTACTTGGGATACAACTGCTAGTAGTTGCAGAGATTAATCATGTGCTGATTTGACTGGAACAACTCATGCTACATGTTCATCATAATTATCAACATGTACATCAGATGGAACTACATGTTTAATTAAAGGAGCATGTTCATCATACACTACTTAAACTGCTTGTACAACAGCTGTTGGATCTGATGGTATTTGTTATTGGGAACTTGCATCTGCTACAAATAATAACACTGCTAAATGTAGATTAATGACTTGTGCTGATATTCAAAATGGTACATCCACAAATGTTTGTTCAGTTGCTTTATCATCATGTGTATCAAATGGAACTGCTTGCATTTCAAAGGCTAACTGCTCAACATATACAACAAAGACAGCATGTAATTCAGGTGGATTAGATGGTATTTGTGTATTCACTTAATCAACTGCTACTGGAGCTGCTGCTGGTACTGGAACTTGTGCTTTAATGACAGCATGTACAATAGCTAATAATGATTAAATTGCTTGTTAAGCTGCTAAGGATAGATGTTCATGGACTGCAGCCTCAGGAACTGGAGCAACTGCAGTTGCTAGTAAATGTGCCACTCATACTTGTGCTACAAACTAAGCCACAAATGGTGCTTGCACAAGATTCTTGAATTGGGATAAAAAGACTTAATAAATTTGTACTCTTGTTAGTGGAACATGTACAGCCACAGACCCATCAACTTTATCATTAAATGATTGTTTCTTGGTTTCTGGATACACATATACATGGAATGCATCTACTAGCAAGTGCGGAGTCTGCACTGCTGTTGTTGTTTAACCAAATAATACAGATAATAATACAAACAATACAAATAATGAAACAACAACTGATTCAGGATATATTCTAGGATTATCAACTATCGTTTTTGGATATCTCATGTTCTGATGAAAATGATTTAATAGATTTATATAGGGAAAATTATTATATTAATTAAAAAAAAATTATTAGGATGTTTTGATAATAGAATTGTTTATCATTCTTATTTACAAACATTTCGTTCACTATAATGTTCTATGAATGTTAAATCATAAATTTCTCTTAATTAAAACATTTTTTTTGATTGAGACATTTGATTTATCAGATATAAAATGATTTTCAGTTTGATCTATTCTTCTTAAATCAATTAGTTTAGTTTATTCATCATCCTATTCTAAAAAGGATGAGCTGAGTATATTAAATGATTTTTGATTAAACCAAAAGAGTGTTTTTATTAATGCTGATATTCTATTTTCATAGATATCCTTTTTATTGAGTAAAGGCTTCACTTTCTAATTATTATAAATTTTTGAATAAAATTAATTGATTTAATATATTAATATGGAAAAGAAATCTTGCAGAATGAATAGAAAGGTAGAAAATTCAAAAACTAAATAGAACCAAAAAAAGACTTGAGAAAAGGCTATAAAATGAAATGGCTTTAATAATGCTAATGTTAAGTAATTTAATAAAATATTTATATATTATAGAAATTTTATATATGTTGGATAATGATGAATTTAGTTATTTGTTCAAAATTATATTGATAGGTAAAGTAATTAAATAATGATTAGGTGATTCAGGAGTGGGAAAGACTAATTTATTCAATAGATTGTAATATAAGGATTTTTAATATGATACTCGACCAACTATAGGAGTAGAATTCTTAAATAGGACAGTTAGAGAGGATGGTAATTTGATAAAGTGTTAGATATGGGATACAGTTAAGTAATATAAATGTTGTATAGAGCAGGATAAGAAAAGTAAGAGAGATTAAGATAACTCTTAGATTTAGAGCAATAACTAGTGCTTATTATAGAGGAGCAAAGGGAGTGTTTGTTTGTTATGATGTTACAAAATAAGGAACATTTGAATCAACATTAAGATGGATGAGTGAAATAAAGTAATATGGAGATTCTAATATTGTGATAATGTTGGTAGGAAATAAAATAGATTTGGCAGATTAGAGAGTATGTCTTATAATTGATAAAGATCGTAAGGACTGATGAAGTCTCCTAATTCTGTGATTAAAATAAGGTAGGATACGTAGAAACCTCTGCACTGAATAATGTTAATGTGGAGCTAGCATTCAATTAGATGGTTACAGGTAATCAATGAATTCTGATAACATAGAAATATATAAAATTGTCTAAGGATAGAAACCAATAAGTTAAACTAAATTAGGAATCAATGATGTTTATGTGCTAAAGAAAGAAACACAGCCAGATTCATCTAAGAAGAAAATGCAATGTTGCTGAATAATATGATATACACTACTCAATTTATGAATTATATAACATAAAAGAACCCCTTCTTTTACTGTATTTCGTATATATAACTTCATATTGTACTTCTATTATATGAATAGATCTATTAGATTTTATTGATTTTATTTTTGAGATATATTGAAATTATGCAAAAATAGTCTTACTGTATTGAACTTTTAATTGTGATCTACCTCAATAATTCATATAATAATTTTTACAATTAGGCAAAGAAAGCATTCGACTAATGATTAATTTTCTTATGACTTTTTTTTTCATTTGTTGAGATTTAATATAATATGACACATTTAGACCAGAAATCAGAATTATTTTCAGATATTTTCAATAACGGTTTATTTAATAAAATTTGATGATTTATAACAAAATGAAAAGATTATATTTCTCTTAAACCTTATTGTCAATACAATCATTTCAAGTCTGTACTAGTAGCATCTGTAAATATGAATCCAAATAGCATAATATGCTTTTTAAAGATTTCACACACTTTCCAATAGAGACACCATATTTTTTTGATGATTTTTAACTATTATATGTTAATTCAAAAGATATATATATATAATTTATATATATCTTAAAAAAAATATTAATATATATAAAAATTATCCGAGCTATAAGCTGAACAATAGGGAATATTTCCAAGTTAGCTAAAACCTAGAATGGTATATTAGGAAGAAATAGATGTTGGCATAAAACACAATTAATAAATAGTCAAAAGAGATGCATATGTGTAGGAACAGAAGGGAAAATTTAGAGGGTAGTTATAAAAATGATTAATTAAAACGACTATCCTCTTGAAATAAAGAAAAATCTATGAAGAAGATCCCGAAAGAGACAAGTTTAGAAAACGGGGTTTAAAATATGACTAAAAGTTTAGTTAAAATAATTATTAGAGAAGTGAAGAAGTAGATATATTACAAAGAGATGGTTGGGATAATTATTAAGACATTTATAAGCTTTTAATTGGTAATAATTAATAGGAAAGAAAAAAAAAACAAAAGGCATAGGAAGAAAAGCCGAATGAATATGAATACCTTGATTACATTGCAATATACCAGCTAAAATAAATTATTCTAATATGTATGTTAATGCAAGAAAAGATATATATTCTAAATTGAATAATAATATGAAGTAAAAGAAAGGGGTTGAATGAAATGAAGTAACTGAAAAGTTAAATACGTTTAATAATGAAGTTGATGTGACGAAATTGGTGTTGTTTTTTAATCATAATAAATCTAGATTTTAATAGGACTAAACTTTATAAGTATAATATGAGAAAATAGGAATAAATGTTGATTGATCGGATAAAAAGGGTTAGGACAATAAATAGAGATTTTAACTAGAAGAAAGCTAATGTTCAAAATTTAAAAATTCTATTAAATATATTGATATCACTTACAAAAGTTTGGTAGAATGAAAGGATACATAATTTACAGATGACGTTCTACTTTTTCTAAATCAGACGATCATAAATCACTTTATTTACTGAGGTGTCTGATCATTATAAAATCTGTGTAGAATTGGAATTTAAGGCGTAAATGGATAAAAATAGTATATATTATAATAACATATAAAAATTTCAAGCATATCAAATAGAATCTAAAGGCTTTGAGATAAAATACATTTAAGGACTACTTTGAGTATGCAATTATGGGTCTGAATTAAAAAATAATTTATGTTGAATAATTCATTGGCCTTTCTGGGTTGAGGGCGAAACAACATTAAGCCGAATTTATATTAACTTGAGTAAAAAATTAGATTATTAATTTATTTTTTAGAAGACATTTTCTTTGCTGGAGGCCAATTAGATAGTTGGATATGTGGAATCCACGTACAATGCCCTTATCTTGAAAAACTACTCTGCCTGAACTAACATCTTCAGTAATTTCCTGCGATCTATTGCTAAAATGTAGCATTGGAAAAGTAATACCGAATTGATACTAGCCAGAATTAAATAGGGTAAAGAGTAAGACGGAAGAAGCTCTTAAAAAAAAAGAGCATGCCGAGAACATAAAAATACATAAATGATTTTTGTAAAAAGGTCACTTTTTCGGCTTAGGATAACTAGATACGCCTAAAAATATATGGAATACCATTCTTACAAAATTAAATTAAATAATATATTTTTAAAATTTTAATTATTACATAGAACATTAGCTAAGAATTATGAACTGTTAAAATTAGAAGCTGCCTTTGGAAAGCGAAAATATTTTTACTTGGTTTCATTAAATCAAAACTAAATTTATATATAATATAATTTGTTATCTAACATATTTGCTATTTAAATATTATGAATTAATAAATTGCTGAGGAAGTTATCTAGGGTAAATGCTAATCGGTTATTCCCTCTATTGAGTAAGCTTATATTGGTCTCTAAATTTAATGTAAATATTTGCCTAAAATTACTTCATCAATCATATCATCAAACTATTTATTGAAGGTTTTATTCGATGAATACTATGTACCAGAAACAGAAAATATTAAATTGGTGTGCTTTTGAAAACAGTGAATATATAAGTTTTTATATTTTGTTGATGAAAGTCTAATTGAAATAAAATCAAAGTTGGGGCATAGATGAAAAACAATAACCTGATAAATGATGGGCAGTCAATGTTCTGTTATCAATCGAAATTGATTCAAATTTACTTAAGAAATATAGCACTTAAAAATTCATTTAAAACAGTTCACGTAGGAGTAAATGGAGTAAAGTAATGACATAAATAATAGGAAATCAATTCTCTTGATTTAACTTAATGCAAAAAAGGTATAGTTAAAAGATTTTCTGTGTTCCAAAAAAAGATAAATATTATTACATAAAGTTAGAGAGGTAGCTTTTGTTAAAAAAAGAAGCACAAAAAGATTGAGAGAAAAAATAATCTATGGTTTGGATCGAAAGAAAATGTAATAATTATGAATACAAAAAACATCATTTATTGAATACATGTAGTCCTTATTAAAAGATTGCAACTTTCATTCTTAAGATTAGTCCCTTTTTCACATTTTAACATTTAAATTAGGCATGCTTTTAGGATTGTCCAGAATTAATTTTCAAAATTGGAATAAACCAGCCTTTTAGTGATTTGCTTGAAATTCCTACATCTGATTTGATTAATATTTTTTTAGTTGTTAAATTTCATTAAGGCTATGCTTCCTTTTAATGTTTTTATGTAGAGATAATTATTTATAATTAACTTGATATTTAAGGAACAAATCCATTTTAAGTAATATTTATTTTATATTCAAATTTAATTAAATTATAAACTTATAACACAGTTAAACCAGTCCTTTGGACAATAAGTCTTGATTGTATAAGTATTTTATGTAACTTATTAAATTATCCAATATTCAAAATAATACTGCCTGAAAAATAATCATCAAAAATAAATTTCGATGATAAATTAGATACAGTTTTGAATAGCTGTTTTAGAATTAGATTAGATTAAAACTTTTGGGATAGTTATTAAAATACTTCACTAAGATTTTCTTTTTTTTAAGATTGAATAAGATTGGCGGTCAGAAAAGAAATTGTAGATTAATTTTCTTTAAACATTAACGGGTGTTGCGATTGCTTTAAATTTATAGAAAAATTGATGGTAATAAATCATATAGAAGAAACAAAAAGTAAAAATAATAATCATTTATGAACAGCAGAAATTCTTCAGTTATAAGATTGAGTTAATAAAGTTTAAGATCATCCAAATTAAAATAGATGTTCACATATCACTTAATAATATAAATATAAAGTCATTTTTTATTTACCTTAGTAATGAATACTTGAAGTATAATTAAAAAAGAAGTATTGTTTTCCTCCTATGATTTTCTTATTATCTGTAAATTTTTTTCTTCTTTAATAGAGTTAGTTTCTAAAGGGTCAGATATGGAAATGTTTTGTAGGAATAAAAAATATATCTAATGATCTAGATTAAATTTCTAAACGGAAAAAAGTTACATTTATTTATGAAATTTTAGATATTTTTAAAATAATACTAATAAATTACAATTAAAATGTATTTTATTATAAAATTCAACTTTAGCATATAATTCTGAGTACAAAAATAATGAGATATTTAATTTAATTGGTTTTATTTTTCTAATAATAATTACTTTATGACCACATTATAAAAATAAATATATTTAAAACTTTAGATGATTGTATACAATATTTATAAATAACAGTTTTCAAAAAAAGTTTAATATTAAAAGAGGAAAAATTAGGGAATATTTATTTAATGCTTAAAGAAACCTATTTAAAAGAAGGTTCTCTAATATTAATAAAAATTTACTTAAATTGTTTAGGTATTCATAAATGGAGAGTGAATTATTTCTTTTTCATCACATATGTCATTTGTATCACTAAATATCATAATTACAGAATAAAAATCAAAGTTATTACGAGGTAACACTATTTTATTCATTTTCAAAGTAAATACTTATAATGATTCGGATTAAAGATATATTTTCTTAAATTAATTAGTTGTAACAATTAAATATAATAAGACCCATAACATTGAACATAAATTCATGTTTTTGATAATGTTAGGTTTTATTTTAAAAAGTGACAACCTCAAGAATTCAATAAATCAAATTTAAATATATTAAACTCTCGATAGGACTCGATTGATCCTACTATTTTAATGAAATTCTACTTTAAAATTGATGATATGAACAATAAAGCTGAGGGTAAATATATTATTTATTCCTTGGTACCATAAGAATCTTTAATATCAGTAACAAAAGAAAAATTTAGTATAAGCAGTATTAACTTATAGTCATTGCTAAAATTATTCAATTCTTCGTTAGTTTATTTTGATAATACTTATATAATTTCTTTAATTTCATTCTTCATAGTTAACTTCCACAATTTACCCTCAATTTAATTAATTAAATGAATTAGATCAGATTATATTTTTCTGTTTTAATGAGTAACTAGAGTATTCTGAAAGACGCTTGTTGATTAGATTTAAGATAATCAATGAATTAACAAATATTCTCATTTTATATATGAAGATTTTTACAATTGATATTTCTTAGTGTGTTAATTAACTATATATTATTTATATAATTGAGGGTTTATTTTTCATTTTAAAAAATTAGAATTTTGTAAATTAATATAATATTTTCCCTATATAAATTTATTAAATCATTTCATCAGAACATGAGATATCCAAAAAACGATAGTTGATAATCCTAGAATATATCCTGAATCAGTTGTTGTTTCATTATTTGTATTGTTTGTATTATTATCTGTATTTATTTGGTTAAACAACAACAGCAGTGCAGACTCCGCACTTGCTAGTAGATGCATTCCATGTATATGTGTATCCAGAAACCAAGAAACAATCATTTAATGATAAAGTTGATGGGTCTGTGGCTGTACATGTTCCACTAACAAGAGTACAAATTTATTAAGTCTTTTTATCCCAATTCAAGAATCTTGTGCAAGCACCATTTGTGGCTTAGTTTGTAGCACAAGTATGAGTGGCACATTTACTAGCAACTGCTGTTGTTCCAGTTCCTGATGCTGCAGTCCATGAACATCTATCCTTAGCAGCTTAACAAGCAAGTTAATCATTATTAGCTATTGTACATGCTGTCATTAAAGCACAAGTTCCAGTACCAGCAGCAGCTCCAGTAGCAGTTGATTAAGTGAATACACAAATACCATCTAATCCACCTGAATTACATGCTGTCTTAGTTGTATATGTTGAGCAGTTAGCTTTTGAAATGCATGCAGTTCCATTTGATACACATGATGATAAAGCAACTGAACAAACATTTGTGGATGTACCATTTTGAATATCAGCACAAGTCATTAATCTACATTTAGCAGTGTTATTATTTGTAGCAGATGCAAGTTCCCAATAACAAATACCATCAGATCCAACAGCTGTTGTACAAGCAGTTTAAGTAGTGTATGATGAACATGCTCCTTTAATTAAACATGTAGTTCCATCTGATGTACATGTTGATAATTATGATGAACATGTAGCATGAGTTGTTCCAGTCAAATCAGCACATGATTAATCTCTGCAACTACTAGCAGTGGTATCCCAAGTACAAATACCAGTTGAAGTAATGGCTCCAGATGTTAAAAGAACTCCTTTATCATTGAAATAGCATCCTGCTTATGTAGTATAAGATGAGCAAGCACTTAAAGCGATGCAACCAGTTGTTCCATTTGTTGTACACTTCTTACTAGCAATTTAACAATCTGAATGAGTTGTGTAGAAAGCATCAGCACAAGATGTATATGGTTTGCATAGCCTTTGGATCTGAAGAATTCAAGGCTGGAACTGATTAAATACAAGCTCCATCATATCCTGTAACACATCCACCATCAGTATTAGTTTCAGAACATAAGGTAATTCCAACACAATTAGATCCATTAGTTGTACATTAATTACTAATCCATTTACATGATGTATCTGAATTCCAATTCAAACTCTTACATGATGTATATCTGAAACAAGCTCCTTTTGATCCATCAGTATTAACATAATCATTAATCCATAAACATGGTCCATTAGTTCCTTCAATACAAGCACTTCTGATAGTAGTTTATTCACAATTTTAGACTCTAGCACATTTTCCATTGGCACCAGCAGTACATCCAGCTCTTTAGGTTTAGCATGCGGCATGAGTAGTTCCACTGAAATCTTAACAATCTTTGTCTCTGCATTTACTTTATGCACTATCCCAAGCACAAACAGTTCCATTAAGGGCAGTAGTACAAGCAGCATCAATAGTAACAGCTGCACAAGTAGACTTAGTAACACATCCACCACCATTCTTTGTTGTACAATTTGTGAAGTAACCTGCACAGGCTGCTTCAGAAGTTAAAGTAACTGGGGCAGTATTACAAGTCTTTATTGTACAATAAGCTGGATTTGTACCAACAACTGGCATCCATTCACATTATTGATTAGTTACTGAGGTAACACAACCTGCTTGGCTTTAAGCTTAGAAGCATGTTCCTCTTGTAACACAATTTGTTCCATTTGTTGTACATGTGCTTAAAGCTGATTTGCAGAGAGCATCAGTGGCAAAAGCAAAATCTTCACAAACCTTAGTCTTACATTTTACTGAATCTGAAGTACATCCTGAAAGATAAGTATTACAATCTTCGGCTGAGGATGTTGCTTCTGGAGCATTTTCACAAGATCTTGTAGATACAAGCAGTTCCATTCCAATAGCATGATCTGGCAGTCTTATCAGTAACACATTATTTTTCAGTCATAGTTTCACATGTATCTGGTATATCAACACATCCTTATTTCCTGTAGGATGCAACTGTACCATTTATTATTAAAGTAAGCTTCTACATTTATCCATTATCATCCATAATCAGCAGTTGCAGGAGCAGTAGCACATGGATTTATCTGCACCATTAAGTACCATTCCATCCACAAGGATCTCCTGTAGCATTGAATTTACATTATTTCTTAATGAATATAAGTAGAACAAGCTGCTGTTTATTGGCAACCTCCTAGAACTGGTGCACCACCATTTGTATCTGGTGTAGCAACTACTGTGCATTTAATAGTAGCTGTGGAGAAGTAGGCATCACAATCAGTATGTGTTGCTGTTGCAGTTGGAGCAGTTGTGCATGATTTATCTTAGCATACTGGTGTAGTTAAATTAGTATTCCAAACACAGACACCTGCACTTGCATTAGTTTTGCATTAATCTTCTATTGAGTAGGCACTGCAGGCTCCTTTAGCCATACAACCAGCAACAGCAGCTCCATTTGCAGCTCTAACTGTGCATGTTGAATCAACTGCTATACATTTAGCATGAGAATCATATGAGGATGTAGCTTCAATATTGCCACAACTAAAGTCAACACAATTCAGATTGGTTGGATTCCAGAAACATCTACCTCCACTTGTATTGAATTTACATTATTAACTTGATTTATATGTAGAACAAGCGGCTCTTACTTAACAACCTCCTATTCTTGCAACAGTGCATGTAGATAGATAATTTGAACATAGAGTATCAGTATTAAAACTTGCAGCTGGGGAAGCTGTGTCACAGGTTTTTCTAACGCAAGCTGTTCCTGAGACAACGCATTCGCCTTCTACTGCCCTAATGCATGATGCTGATGTTTAACTGGCACATGTGGCTGGCATAGTTATGCAAGCACTTCCTGCTCCATTTACAGTACATGTAGGCAACCAAGCGTTACAATCTGTATGAGTAAATGTTGATGCTTTATTAGCACATGTCTTGGTTTAACATCCTGTGGTGCTTAAATTAGTGCAACTATCCTTAAATGAATTACATTTGCTATGAGAATAATTGCCACTTCCTAAATACAAAGCATCACAATTTGTTGCTTATGTTAAGGCAACACAGCTATTATCACCACTATTTGTAATACAGAGTCCTGCTGTAGATCTATAACAATTGGCTACTGTTGATCCGTATCCTGAACATGTAGCTTGAATTGTTACACAGCCACTTCCATCTCTCTTCACACTACATGTAGTACTATAACCTTAACAAATAGCCCAAGTTGTGTTTGCACCTGTAATTGCTTCACAAGTAGTAAATTAAAAGCATTCAGTTCCACCAACATTAGCAAAACAACTAGTGTGATATGCTTAACAAGTGGCCTTAGTTGCACCAGTCAATCCTGTAACAGAAGCACAATGTGTGGCAGCAAAATCTATACAGACTTCACTACCACCCACACTATCATCCCAATAGCATCTTGAGCCATCAGTTTTTATTGAACAAGTAGCACTGGTTGTATAACCCGCACAAGTTGCTTTTGATTCTTGGCATGCAGTTCCATCAGCATTAACAGTACAACCAGTGTGATAAACTTAGCAAGTGGCATGGGTTGCATCTGTTAATCCTGTAACAGAAGCACAATTTGTGACGGCAAAATCGCCACAAGTAGTTGAAGCAGTTACCCAAAAGCATCTTGAACCATCAGTTTTTATTGAACAAGTAGCACTGGTTGTATAACCCGCACAAGTTGCTTTTTATTCTTGGCATGCAGTTCCATCAGCATTAACAGTACAACCAGTGTGATAAACTTAGCAAGTGGCATGGGTTGCACCTGTTAATCCTGTAACAGAAGCACAATTTCCGACGGCAAAATCGCCGCAAGTAGTTGAAGCAGCTACCCAAAAGCATCTTGAACCATCAGTTTTTCTTACACAATCACCTGAAGCTGTATAACCCCCGCAAGTTGCTGACAATGCAACACATGCAGTTCCACCAGAATTTATCGTACAAGTAGTACTTTATCCTTAACAATATGTATGAGTATTATTTGGACTTGATAAAGAAGCTATTTTAGCACAAGAAAATGTGCAAGCATCTGTTTCGACTGCAGCCGCATCATTAGTACAACCTGCTCTTATGGATTCACATTAAGCTTTTGTTCCTTTATAAGTTGAGCATGCAGCCTAGTTATATGTACTAGAAAAGCATTTGGCATACTCTGAATTCCATGTACAGTCATTGGTACTGGCTCCAAAAGTTTTAACACATTAAGCTTATGATACATAGTCGCTGCAATTAGCTGATCTTGCTACACAACCTGCTCCACTAGTTTTGTATAAAACTGTACAAGTTTCAGTTGGTGTAGCATAACCTGAACATTCACTATCATCATCAAAAGAATCTGTATTTGATGCATCTAAACAAGTTGCATTTCTACAAGCTGATCCAGTCCATATGCATTTTTTTCTGTTAGAGTTTATTACACAATTATCAGCTAAACCATATGAACTACAAGCTGCTGCTAAAGGTTAACAAGCTGTTTTAGCATTATTGACTGTACAAGTATTCAATACTTAGCAGGCTGCATGAGAGGTTAATGGCATATTTGTGCAAGTTCTATCAACGCAGGCATTGGTAGTTGTGTTCCAATAACAATCTCCATTTACTTTTGACCCTGTTGAACAATTTTACTAAACTAAACCTGAGCAAGTAGAGGGTTTAGCTATGCACCCGTCTTAAGCATTGTTGGAAATACAACTAGGAAGATATCCTGAACAACCATTCAATGTAAATTATCCTGCTGTTAGTACACCTGGTGTTCCTGTTTAACTAGCAGTTGAACAAGATTTCTCAACACATGCTAATGTAGTAGTATTCCATAAGCATGTTGGGAATCCAACTCTTGTGATTTCACAATTTTCAGTTGATTTTCTAGCTGCACATGTTGTTGGTAAATCTTAACATCCTGCAATTGATCCATTAACTGGATTATTAGCTACACAATTGGTTTTGTAAGTTCCACAATCAGCTGTTGTTGCTGTTGTTTTTGGAGCAGTGGAACAAGCTTTATCAATACACTATGAACCATTCCAACCACATTCTGGGTAGGATTTAACTCCATTTGTAACTTATAATCTAATATTGCAAGCTGCTTCAATTGTAATAGCTTCACATTTAAGGGGTAAGGGAACACATCCAGTACCTGTATTACTCAAAGTACAACTATTATGATAAGTTTAACAATCTGCATGAGTTGCTGTAGTTGATGAAGCTAACACACATTCTTTTTTATAACATTTTCCTTTCCAAATGCAAGCTTTATCATTCAAATCTTTGTCACAAATAGTTTATACCAATGAATTATTGCATGTTTTATCAACACAACCTGCATTAGTTGAATTTACTGTACAAGTTGATAAAAAAGCAACACATAAATCATGAGTAGTATTAGTTGATGGAGCATTAGCACAAATTTTATCCTTACATCCTACACTTGCAGTATCCCAGAAACAGGTAGCTCCAGAAGAATTTTTTATACAAGCAGCTTCTAAGGTAATTACTGCACATGTAGTATTTATTACACATCCACCTCCAGTCTTTGTTATACAATTATTATTTGGTAAATATGCTTCACAGGCATCATTTGTTGTTATTGTTGTTGGAGCATTTGCACAAGTTCTTGGTTAACATCCACCTCCCA
Source organism: Paramecium tetraurelia (assembly GCF_000165425.1). NCBI lineage: Eukaryota > Ciliophora > Oligohymenophorea > Peniculida > Parameciidae > Paramecium > Paramecium tetraurelia. The sequence continues at coordinate 189,657 of NW_001799004.1, read as the reverse complement.
CTTTAACTGTACATGTTGATAAGTATGATGTACATAATTCATGAGTATTATTTGTTGTTGGTGCATTAGCACATGTCTTTTCTTTGCATGTTGTATCCCAAATACAATCAGTACCAGAAGTATTTTTCACACAAGCGGCTTAAACATTTGCTGCTGAGCAAGCACCATTAGAAACACATCCTCCTCCTGATTTAGTGATACATCCTGTTACAAATCCACCGCAAGCCGAATTGGTTGTCATAGTAGTTGGTGCATTTGTACAAGTCTTATCAACACATGCAGTTCCTGTCCAATAACAATCTCCATTTGAACTATTTTTAACACAAAGCAGCTTAGATAGTAGCAGCTGCACAAGTGGTTCTAGTAACACATCCTCCATTGGCTTTTGTTGTACATGTTCCATCAGTTCTAAATGTCTTACATGTATCATCAGTTGTTAATGTAGTTGGTGCATTATCACAAATTCTGTCTTTACATGCAGCTCCATCCCAATAACATGCAGTAGACTTTAATTTATTCCAAACACATTGAATTTCTAATGTTTAATCACTGCAATTATTTCCACTATCAACACATCCACCTCCAGTCTTTGTTGTACAAGTTGATATGACATCTCTGCATTCTTTATCTGTAGCAAAACTTGCTGGTAATTTATCACAGGTATTAGCATCTACACAAGTGTTATTTGTTGTATCCCAATAGCACAAACTTCCTGCAGTATTTTTTACACAAGGGAGTTGTTTCTTATATGTGCTACAAGCATCAACTTCTACACAATGAGTTCCATCTGTAATACATCTATTACTTATTGCTTAACATTCAGGATCTGTTGTTTTTGAAAAGGCTGTGCATCCTGTGAAGAATGTACATTTTCCTGAAACCCAGGCACAGGCAGCATAGTTACCACAATCAGTACAAGGCTTAGCTTTAGGACAATCTGCCTCAGCAAATGTATCACAATATGCTGCATAAGACACTGTTGGAGTGACTGGAGTAGTAGAAACAGCACAAGTTTTCTTTGTGCTATCCCATGAACAGCCAAGTTAGGTATTTTTTATACAATCTCCTTCTGATAACAATTATGCACATGTGCACGATGTTAGACTATAGGTTTGACTAGTTGCTAATGTAAGCAACAATGCAAATATTATGAATTATTTATTCATTAAAAGTATTATCATTAGACTATTCTTAAATTCCAGTTAATTTAAACAAAAATAATAATAATTTATTTTATTTAATATAATACATTTTATTTTTTATTTAAATTTCATTGAAGATTTATTTTTTCAGTTAATTGTCATGATTAATTTATTTATTTTTTAGAATAGAATCAGAATCTCAGACTGGAACATTCAGAAGCAGAAAAATAACCTATATGAAGTTAAAATTATAGGTAATCGAAAAGTAAATATTTTTGAATCATTACTTTGCACTGACTTTATAGGAGAATACTCATTTACAAATTACAATCTTGAGAAAAAATGTTACTTTAATATCCATAATATTAGTCGTATTTTCTTGCACTAATGTAGAATATGGATAAGTAAGGAATAAATTAAGGAGAAGAGTTAAAAGAAGAAACACTTTAAATTTAATATATTTTGAAATTCTTATATTAAGTTTGAGCAACTTATGCATTTGAGGGTAGATTAAGACATCAACTACCTAAACATCATTCTGAAGATTTCAAGTTCACATATGTACTTTGATAAAGTCACGTTTTCGTCTGATTTATATTAATGTTCTATAAAAACAAAACAATATAAATAAGCGAATTTAATAGCATAGAAATTTTTAATATGCTTTTATGGTTAACTTCTAATGAAATGGGTATCAACATTTTTAATATATATAATACAACAATAATTTAAATTTGATCCTAATGCTCTCTTTCAGTCAAGATTTCAATCTGATCGAAGTTATTCAAGATACAATACATTTATTTATCTAATCTTAGAGCAACTTTAAAATTTACAATTTCTAGAATATTCTTAAAATAGCAATTAATTTCATAAATATTGATAATATAACATTTGGCATTAAATCAATTATCACTTGAAAGAATTGCTTATCTGATTTTTTATGTGTGCACAACTTTATGCAAATAAATTTTAAGGGTATTTACAATATAATTCTCATTTTTATTTTCAAAGATTGCTCAACTATTCAAAAAATATTTTGCCTCGTTTTAACATTATTCTTTTTAGATGGTTGCGAATATAAATGGCTATACCGCGGAATTATTTTTCTCTCAAATATTATTTATTGCATTCTTTAATCTATATTTGATTAAAAATAATATACTAAAATGATATTAATTACTTTATAACCACATTATAAAAATAAATATATATTTAAAATATTGTTGATTATTTACAGAATTTATAAATAACAAATTAAAAAAAGTTCAATATAAAACCATGAAAATTAGTAAATATTTATTTAATGCTTAAAGTAACCTATTTAAAAAGAATTTTATCTAATATTCAGTAAATTTACTTAAAGTTTTAGGTATCGAAAAACAAATTATGAATTAATTGTTTTCATCACTTATATTATTTATATCCATAATTACATAGTTAACATTACATTTACTAGTAGGTAATCATGTATAATTCAACTTCATTAGAACTAAAATAATCCTTACTTTTTTTCTGAAACTCAACCATAAAATAGGCTCTATAAAATAAAGCTGAAGATAAATTACTTATTTACTCTTCGGTTCAATAGGAAGTATAAATCTCAGTAAAAAATGAAAAATTAATTTAAAAAAATTATAAACCTACAGTCTTAGCATAAAAATTAAAAATAATATATAAAAGTAAATCTATATTAATAATTCATCAAGAAAGTTTTTTATCCTATTTTATTTACTCTTTAATCTATTAATAAAGAGTATAGTCTTATTGAACTCTATAATAATGTTATTACAAAAGAGAAGAATTTGATATTGAAGAAAAGAAAATCTTAATTAAGACTTTAACTAAGATTTGAAGTTTTTTTCATAGAAGAGGATGATTGTTAGTTCACATGTTAATTTAATCTTCTGAAAATACTTATTAATGTATTATTGATAATTCGTTCCATTAATATTTCAGGATATTTTTCTCTTTTCAAATAAAACCATTCTTGTTATACCAAAACATAAGTGCATGATTTATCATATCATTTTGCTTAAGCTAAATTTTTATTTTGCCATATCAGAGCAATCAATTTGAATATAATACCCAGTTTTAGAGTGTAAGTTTCAAAATATTCACAGATGAGAATTATCCTCAATAGATTAAACTCAACTATTAACCTTAACAAAATAATCCACAAAATGTAACTTGATTAAATAATCTATCAAATTAAGAATTGCTGGAAAGCTAACATTTAATCATTTTTATAATAAATTCCTTTCAAAAATTTTCCCCCTTACCTTATTTAAAAAACCCATCTTTTCCTAAATAATTATGATTAAAAAATATTCCCATCCCATAGTTAACTTTGATTAAATTTGAGCCATTATAATTACATTGCCCTTAGTGAATTTGCTAACATTATCTGCTACACTTGTTCAAAGTTAAAATAAATCTTTGATAATTTATCGCTATTTAATTGAGGATTTATATAATGCGAAAGTTTTACTTTAGACTTTCCTTTTCAATAGAAGATCTTCTATAATTTAAATTTAAACAGAAACTTAAGTTTAGAATATACTGTAATTAAAAGTTCCTAAAATGAAAGAGCTCTAATACCAAATCTTTTTTTCCATATTTAACTTAAAAATTAAATATTTTTGAAGATATTAACTCAATGATAAATTTGAAATACAAAAATAAGTGCTTATTGAATAAATGTTTGTTTACAATCGTATTAACAAATAAAATCATCTGTTTTTGGGAGTATTATATGCTTTAAAAATTAATATTGTCTTAAAGCATATATAATCTGAATTTCCAAATAATCAATAACATCTTGTTTCTATCACTAAGTAAGAAATAATATTTTAATAAAAACAGAAATAATTTACTAATCTACATATTTTAAAAATATTAATCAATTATATTTTAAATGGATAATAATTATTCCCAATACTCAAGTCCAATGCATTTACTCTCTAATGTTGCTTTTAAAAAAGCTATTCTGTATAATAGCAATGGCAATCGAAGCAATTTAACTGGATATAAAAAATTCTAATCTGTAAATGAGTATTAAAAAAGATTTTTCCCTCTTCTTTAAAACGAATACTATAGGTCAATTGCTAGAGATAAAAAGAGCTTTCTATATGGACTACAGGATGGAGAATCATTTCCATTAAAATTAAAAATTATTACATGTGAATTAGAGGATAATGGTCCATTCAAAATTAACATTGAATCTGAATTAGAAGAATTGGATCCTAAAATAACTAAAAAATCATTATGGAAATACAGACATTATTCTGATTACTTAATTTTCAAAGAGTCGTCTTCCTACATTGGAGCAATATATATGAGGAATTTAGATTAATTAAATGACTATTACACATCTTTGGCAATATTTAGAAAGAAAGATGATGATTAGCACATTTTGGTCCCAAATAACATATTTAAATATTTCCCTGTTGACATATTAGACAGCCCATTTATATATTTTCAACCATTCTGTCCTTTAAGCGCCTACCAAACAGAAACAGATTGCCTATTTTTATTATAATAATGTCCTTATTTTGATTTGATATTGAATCCGATCGAATAATTAAATCAGGTACAAACTTCTGAATTTGCCTAATATGTAAATGAACAACGATAGTATTATATTTAAAATGAAGTATTTAAAAGACATTTTAATGAAGAACAATTACTTGCCATCAAGATGGCCTTGGATTATCATCAAAGAGTAAATATAATAATCTATCTAAGTTTACTCTTATAAAGGGTCCTCCAGGTACTGGTAAAACCCAAACTATTTTAGGAATTATATCAATAATGGCAGACCTACTGGTGCAGAAAGATAAAGAAAATGAAAAATAAGGGGGAATTTTAGTTTTAGCCAAATCAAATAGTGTGGTAAATGATTTAGTAAGAAAAATTCAAAAAAACATTGAAGAGTAGAATTCAATTATTTATTGTTTTAATTAAAAGCCAGATTTCTTAAAAGTTATTCGGTTTGGAAGACCGGGTTTGTGTGAGTCAGATATTGAAGAAAATAGTTTAGAAATTCTATCTCAAAAGCAATTCTTTTAATAATTTACAAATAAAGTAAGCTAGATTGAGAATAAGCATATAACTGAAGAAATCCAGAATATGTTGAAAACTAAAAACCTAATGGATTATAAAGAATTTTTATTAATTTATAAAACATAAATAACACTGATTTCATTATTAAATTTTATAGATGATCTAAATAGATAATGTAAGAAACCAAAAATATTAAATGCATATGGTAAATTTTATGAAGAATTATCTTAACTATTAAAAACAGAAAAAAAGATATATGAAGGTATTGAATAAAGTTAGATTTAAAATGTAAAATATATTATAAAACAATTAGTGTCGTGTTATAGTGTCTACTTTAAATAGTTGCACAAAGGAATGTTTAAGATCTTATTTTGAAAGAGTTCATTTTCGAATGTGTATTGTTGATGAAGCACCTACAGCTTTGGAACCCTCATAATTGATTCCAATGGTGAAATACACTAATAATTCAGAAGATAGTGTTGCTTGGTGACTTAAACTAATTAAGTCCAATTGTTGTTTCTAGAGAATCAAAAGATTATGGTTATAATCGATCTTTATTTGAGAGATTGGCTGATGGATTAAATTAAAGTACTGTCTAGTTGTTTTCTTAATACAGACAAATGGAAAATTTAGCTTAAATTACTTCATAATTATTTTATGATGGAAAACTCATCAATGGTATTAAGAATATGTAGTTGCCGCTTTGGATATTATAGAAGGTGTCCAATAAAAAAAATAGATTATTTTTTAGTGCTCCCCCTAACACAGAAAGTAGGGATGAAACAAGCAGAAAGAATGATTTAGAATGCTAAGCAATTATTCATTTAGTTAAATATTTATTATAGGGTTTGGATATACAAGAACATAAGAATCCAATTACTGTTATAAGTTGTTATGCAGCCTAGAAAAAAAAATTTATAACGAAAATTGTAGGATGAAATATTCCAGGAAGGAACTGATATGAGAGGCAATAAGAAAATCATAAAATTAAGTGATTTGATAGAATTAGATACAGTTGACTCCTTTTAAGGGAAGGAGAATGATATAATCATCTTATCACTTGTACGATCTGATGATTAGTTAGGCTTTGTTACAGATAAGAAGAGAACTAATGTTGCGCTCTCTAGAGCAAGATATTGTCAATATGTATTTGGAACTTACTAAACAATGTCGAAAAACCTATTGAATTGGAATAAACTGTTGAAAGTACTTGATCCGAAATCAGAGATAATTAAATATAATTAATAAGATTTATCAAACCCAAATTTCTTTCAAAGCATATTAAACGCAGAATGAAACTCATTAAAAATTACACTATTTATTTTTATGTTTATAAATTATTTCATAAAATAGAAGCTTCTTAAACTTTAATTTAGAAGTATTCTTAATTTAAAAGATTTCTGATTTTTAAAAAATAGTTTAATATGTGAAAATAATCAAATTTATTATATTATATTTGGTAAGCTAAAGTTGAACGCCTTTTGGTGAAAAAATATCTAACAGACCTATTTTGAAGATAATTGTATAGATTTTATCTATTCATTTAAACATGATTTATACTACAATTAATATCTAATTTTAAGAGATTATTATTCTAGATTAATATTTTGTAGAAATGGTATTTTGACTTTTTCAAAGTAATCTTTCTTTTTATTGTATTTCAAAACATTATTCAATTCTATTATTAGAATAACGATTTAGTTGTTTGAAGAAACTCGCTTATAAAATTTCTATGATTTCATTACTCAGAGTAAAATTCCCCCCACTTTCAACTCCATTCAATTTAATAACTGAATTAGCAGAAATTTTGGCTTTTAATCAAGGTACCTAAGCTATTGCTAAAGGTTATTATATTGATCAAATTAAATTTAATTTATAAACTAACAAAAATAATATATATGTGAAGATGTTTATTTTCAATACACAATCTAAGGGTTTAAATACATTTCAAAATTAAAAATTTTTAAATTAATATAATATAATATTTTCCCTATATAAATTTATTAAATCATTTCATCAGAACATGAGATATCCAAAAACGATAGCTGATAATCCTAGAATATATCCTGAATCAGTTATTGTTTCATTATTTGTATTGTTTGTATTATTATCTGTATTATTTGGGTAAACAACAACAGCAGTGCAGACTCCGCACTTGCTAGTAGATGCATTCCAAGTATAAGTGTATCCAGAAACCAAGAAACAATCATTTAATGATAAAGTTGATGGGTCTGTTGCTGTGCATGTTCCACTAACAAGAGTACATATTTATTAAGTCTTTTTATCCCAATTCAAGAATCTTGTGCAAGCTCCATTAGTAGCTTAGTTTGTAGCACAAGTGTGAGTGGCACATTTACTAGCAACTGCTGTTGTTCCAGTTCCTGATGCTGCAGTCCATGAACATCTATCCTTAGCAGCTTAACAAGCAAGTTAATCATTATTAGCTATTGTACATGCTGTCATTAAAGCACAAGTTCCGGTACCAGCAGCAGCTCCTGCAGCAGTTGATTGAGTGAATACACAAATACCATCTAATCCACCTGAATTACATGCTGTCTTAGTTGTATATGTTGAGCAGTTAGCTTTTGAAATACAAGCAGTTCCATTTGATACACATGATGATAAAGCAACTGAACAAACATTTGTGGATGTACCATTTTAAATATCAGCACAAGTCATTAATCTACATTTAGCAGTGTTATTATTTGTAGCAGATGCAAGTTCCCAATAACAAATACCATCAGATCCAACAGCTGTTGTACAAGCAGTTTAAGTAGTGTATGATGAACATGCTCCTTTAATTAAACATGTAGTTCCATCTGATGTACATGTTGATAATTATGATGAACATGTTGCATGAGTTGTTCCAGTCAAATCAGCACATGATTAATCTCTGCAACTACTAGCAGTTGTATCCCAAGTGCAAATACCAGTTGAAGTAATGGCTCCAGATGTTAAAACAACTCCTTTATCATTGAAATAGCATCCTGCTTATGTAGTATAAGATGAACAAGCACCTAATGCAATGCAACCAGTTGTTCCATTTGTTGTACACTTTTTACTAGCAATTTAACAATCTGAATGAGTTGTGTAGAATGCATCAGCACAAGATGTATATGGTTTACAAACCTTTGGATCTGAAGAATTCAAGGCTGGAACTGATTAAATACAAGCTCCATCATATCCTGTAACACATCCACCATCAGTATTGGTTTCAGAACATAAGGTAATTCCAACACAATTGGATCCATTAGTTGTACATTAATTACTAATCCATTTACATGATGTATCTGAATTCCAATTCAAACTCTTGCATGATGTATATCTGAAACAGGCTCCTTTAGATCCATCAGTATTAACATAATCATTAATCCATAAACATGGACCATTTGTTCCTTCAATACAAGCACTTCTGATAGTAGTTTATTCACAATTTTAAATCTCTTGCACATTTTCCATTGGCACCAGCAGTGCATCCAGTTCTTTAGGTTTGGCATGCAGCATGAGTGGTTCCACTGAAATCTTAACAATCTTTATCTCTGCATTTACTTTATGCACTATCCCAGGCACAAACAGTTCCATTAAGGGCAGTAGTACAAGCAGCATCAATAGTAACAGCTGCACAAGTAGACTTAGTAACACATCCACCACCATTCTTTGTTGTACAATTTGTGAAATAACCTGCACAGGCTGCTTCAGAAGTTAAAGTAACTGGGGCAGTATTACAAGTCTTTATTGTACAATAAGCTGGATTTGTGCCAACAACTGGCATCCATTCGCATTATTGATTAGTTACTGAGGTAACACAACCTGCTTGGCTTAAAGCTTAGAAGCATGTTCCTCTTGTAACACAATTTGTTCCATTTGTTGTACATGTGCTTAAGGCTGATTTGCATAGAGCATCAGTGGCAAAAGCAAAATCTTCACAAACCTTAGTCTTACATTTTACTGAATCTGAAGTACATCCTGAAAGATAAGTATTACAATCTTCGGCTGAGGATGTTGCTTCTGGAGCATTTTCACAAGATCTTGTAATACAAGCAGTTCCATTCCAATAGCATGATCTGGCAGTCTTATCAGTAACACATTATTTTTCAGTCATAGTTTCACATGTATCTGGTATATCAACACATCCTTATCCTGTAGATGCAACTGTACATTTATTATTAAAGTAAGCTCTACATTTATCATTATCATCATAATCAGCAGTTGCAGGAGCAGTAGCACATGACTTATCTGCACATTAAGTACCATTCCATCCACAAGGATCTCCTGTAGCATTGAATTCACATTATTCTTAATGAATATAAGTAGAACAAGCCGCTGTTTATTGGCATCCTCCTAGAACTGGTGCACCACCATTTGTATCTGGTGTAGCAACTACTGTACATTTAATAGTAACTGTGGAGAAGTAGGCATCACAATCTGCATGAGTTGCTGTTGCAGTTGGAGCAGTTGTGCATGATTTATCTTAGCATACTGGTGTAGTTAAATTTGTATTCCAAACACAGACGCCTGCACTTGCATTAGTTTTGCATTAATCTTCTATTGAATAAGAACTGCATGCTCCTCTAGCAGTACAACCAGGAACAGCAGCCCAATTTGCAGCTCTAACTGTACAAAGTAAATTTGTATCAACTGCCACACATTCAGCATGAGTATCATATGAAGTTGTGGCTTCAATATTTCCACAATTCAAATCGACACAAGTCTTATTAGTTGGATTCCAGAAACATTTTCCGCCACTTTTATTGAATTTACACTATTAACTTGATTTATATGCTGAACAAGCAGCTCTTGCTTAACAACCTCCAATTCTTACAACGGTGCAAGTAGATAGATATGAAATACATTCAGCATGTGTATCAAAACTTGTATCTGCTGTTGCAGTATCACAGGTTTTTCTGACACAAGATGTTCCTGAGACAGCACATTCACCTTCAACTGCCCAAACGCATGCTGCTGCAGTTTAACTAGCACATGTGGTTGGCAATGTTACACATGCAGTTGGTGATGAAGCTGCATTTGCAGTACAAGTATTCAACCAACCATTACAATCTGTATGAGCAAATGGTGTTGTTTTATTAGCACATGTCCTCGTTTAACATCCTGTTGTTCCTTATGTTATGCAACCAGCTCTGAGTTAATTGCATTTTACGTCACTAAAAGTAAATCCTAATCCTAATTTAATTGTTTCACAGGCAGTGGATTCTGTTATAGGTTGACAGATAGTATCAGTACTGTTAGCAGTACAATACCCTGCAGTTGATCTATAACAATTTTCAATTGTTTTGTATCCTGAACATTATGATTAGATTGTTACACAACCACTTCCATCCCTCTTTACACTGCAAGTAGTACTGTAACCTTAACAAATAGCCCAAGTGATATTTGTGCCTGTAATTGCTTCACACGTGGTAAAAGCAAAGCATGCAGTTACACCAGCATTAATATGACAGGAAGTGCTATATGCTTAACAAGTTGCTTCAACATTATTTGGACTTGTCAGACTTGTAATAAGATTACAATTTGCTGATGTAATATCTAGACAGGTAGGAGTAGTAGCGGTAGCATCCCAATGACATTTCAAACCATCTGTTCTAAATGAACAATTAACTTCTATAGTTGCATATCCTACACAAGTTGCTTACACTGCTTAGCATGCACCCAGAGCTTTATTAATAGTACAAGCAGTACTATGTGCTTAACAATTAGCATGAGTGTTATTTGGACTTGACAAACCTGTAAGAAGATTACAATTTGCTGATGTAATATCTACGCAGGTAGGAGTAGTAGCAGTAGTATCCCAATAACATTTCAAACCATCAGTTCTTTTTGTACAATTAGCTTCTGTTGTTCCATATGCTGTGCAAGGTATATGCCATGCTTAGCATCCATTAGGAGTACCATTAATATGACAAGCAGTATTATAAACTTAACAAGTTCCCTCAACTGCAGCTTCATGAATAAGATCTGTAATAAGATAACAATTTGCTGATGTAATATCTACACAAGTAGGAGTAGGTGCAGTTGCATCCCAATGGCATTTCAAACCGTCGATTCTATATGAACAATTAGCTTATGTTGTTCCATAACCTGCACAAGTTGCTTAAAATTCTTGGCATCCATCAGGAGTGCCATTAATATGGCAGGCAGTATTATATGCTTAGCAAGCTGCCTCGACTTCAGCTCCACCATTAAGAACTGTAATTAGACTACAATTTGCTGATGTAATATCTACACAAGTAGGAGTAGGTGCAGTAAAATCCAAATGACATTTCAAACCATCAGTTCTATATGAACAACTGGATTATGTTGTCCCATATCCTGCGCAAGATGCTTACGCTATTTAACATGCATTTGCTGCTTTATTTACAGTACAAGTAGTACTATATCCTTAACAATTAGCATGAGTTGTTTCGGATACTAAAGCACAAGAAAATGTACAAATATCTGTTTCAGTAGCACCTACAGTGTTAGTACAACCTGTTTTAATAGATTCACATTGAGTTTTTGTACCTGTAAATTTTGAGCATGCACCTTAAAGATATGTATTCGAAAAGCATTTGCTATAAGCGGATTTCCAGGTGCAGTCATCCGAAATAGCTGCTAATGTTCTATAACATTAAGCTGCAGATACGTAATCACTACAATAAGTCGATCTTTTTACACATCCTTATCCTCCAGTTTTGTATAAAACAGTACAGGTTTCATTTATAATTGAATAATTGGAACATTCTGAATCAGAATCATAAAGATTATTATCAGATGCATCTTAACAAGTAGCATTTCTACAGTCTACGCCAGTCCATATACATTTGTTTTTGTTTAAAGTTATGATACAATTTTCTTATTGTCTATAAGAATTACAATTATTTGCTAAAATTTAACAACCTGTATTTCCATTATTGACTGTACATATATCCAATATGGTTTAGCATCCAATGTGAGTAATTAATGCAAAATTTTTACAAGTTCTATCAACACAATTATGCCCATTCCAATAACAATTTCCATTTATTTTTGATCCCATTTAACAATTTTAAGAATTTAATTTTGAACAACTTGAGGGTTTAGGTATGCATCCATCTTAATTATTGTTGGAAATACAATTAGATAGATAATTTCTGCAATGATTAAATGTAAATAATCCTGCTTATACTACTACTTGTAATCCTACAACATTAGCAGTGGCACAAGACTTTTCTACACAAGCTAATGTAGCTGTATTCCATAAACATGTTGGGAATCCAACTCTTGTGATTTCACAATTTTCAGTTGATTTTCTAGCTGCACATGTTGTTGGTAGGTCTTAACATCCTGCAATTGATCCATTAACTGGATTGTTTGTTACACAATTGGCTTTGTAAGTACCACAATCAGCTGTTGTTGCTGTTGTTTTTGGAGCAGTGGAACAAGCTTTATCAATACACTATGAACCATTCCAACCACATTCTGGGTAGGATTTAACTCCATTTGTAATTTATAATTTAATATTGCAAGCTGCTTCAATTGTAATAGCTTCACATTTAAGGGGTAAGGGAACACATCCAGTACCTGTATTACTCAAAGTACAACCAGAATCATATGTTTAACAATCTTCATGAGTTGCTGTTGTTGATGAAGCTAATACACATTCTTTTTTATAACATTTTCCTTTCCAAATGCAAGCTTTATTATTCAAATCTTTATCACAAATAGTTTATACCAATGAATTTTCACATGATTTATCAACACAACCTGCATTAGTTGAATTTACTGTACAAGTTGATAAAAAGGCAACACATAAATCATGAGTATTATTACTTGATGGAGCATTAGTACATTTTCTATCTTTACATGCTAAACTTGCAGTATCCCAGAAACAGGTAGCCCCAGAAGAATTTTTAATACAAGCAGCTTCTAAGGTAATTACTGCACATGTAGTATTTATTACACATCCACCTGCAGTCTTTGTTATACAATTATTATTTGGTAAATATGCTTCACATGCATCATTAGTTGTTATTGTTGTTGGAGCATTTGCACAAGTTCTTGGTTAACATCCACCTCCTGCTTTAACTGTACATGTTGATAAGTATGATGTACATAATTCATGAGTATTATTTGTTGTTGGTGCATTTACACATGTCTTTTCTTTGCATGTTGTATCCCAAATACAATCAGTACCAGAAGTATTTTTCACACAAGCGGCTTAAACGTTTGCTGCTGAACAAGGTCCATTGGTAACACATCCTCCTCCTAATTTAGTGATACATCCTGTAACAAATCCACCGCAAGCCGTATTGGTTATCATTGTAGTTGGTGCATTTTTACAGGTCTTAACAATACATACAATTCCTGTCCAATAACAATCTCCATTTGAACTATTTTTAACACAAGCAGCTTAGATAGTAGCAGCTGCACAAGTGGTTCTAGTAACACATCCTCCATTGGCTTTTGTTGTACAGGTTCCATCAGTTCTAAATAATTTACATGTATCATCAGTTGTTAATGTAGCTGGTGCATTATTACAAATTCTGTCTTTACATACAGCTCCATCCCAATAACATGCAGTAGATTTTAATTTATTCCATACACATTGAATTTCTAATGTTTAATCACTACAATATTTCCACTATCAACACATCCACCTCCAGTCTTTGTTGTACAAGTTGATATGACATCTCTGCATTCTTTATCTGTAGCAAAACTTGCTGGTAATTTATCGCAGGTATTAGCATCTACACAAGTGTTATTTGTTGTATCCCAATAGCATAACCTTCCAGCAGCATTTTTTACACAAGCGGAGCTATTTTTTGTATGTGCTGCAGGCATCAACTTCAACACAATGAGTTCCATCTGTAATACATCTATTACTTATTGCTTAACATTCAGCATCAGTGTTTTTGAAAAGGCTGTGCATCCTGTGAAGAATGTACATTTTCCTAAACCCCAGGCACAGGCAGCATAGTTACCACAATCAGTACAAGGTTTCGCTTTAGGACAATCTACTTCAGCAAATGTGTCACAATATGTTTCATACATTAATGCAGAAGTAGTTGAAATTGCACAAACTCTTTTAATTCTATCCCAAGTGCATCTAAATGAAACATTTTTTCTACAGTCTTCTTCTGATAACAGTTATGCACAAGTGCATTATGTTATACTAAATTCTTGACTAGTTACTAAAGTCAATATCAATGAAAACAAAATAAATAATTTACTCATTAATAGTATTAAAGATAAATATACACACTAAGACAAGAAATGATAATATCTAATTATAAATCTTTAAATTTTTGATTTTGTAGTTAATTACTAAATATTACTTTAAAACTATTTATTTGGAGAAGAAACTATTAAAAAGTTAAAACTTATCTAAATTTTTATGACAATCATGTAGGTATTTCTTAAGTTGATCTATTACTTTCATCCAATAAAAATAAATGAATTCTTTTTGCACTACTCTAAATTAAGAGATTTAAAGATCCTTAATAAATCTTGTGAATATTTTTCTTGAAAATCATAAAATTTCAGAATCAAAAGATATTTCAGGTATCTTTATTTTTAAAACCTGTAATATAAATATAAATATATATAACTATCTAAAAGGATGAGATGAATTTCATTATTATTAAATTGGGAATAATAGCATTAACTTTTTCAAATATCTAGTTTAATTTATATTATACATACTTACAGAACTGTTTTTATTAGAAAATGATGCAAAATAATGATACTAAAACTTCAAAATATCTTTTAAATTGGTAATTACTAATGTCATAATAAAATAATTTATAAAATTAAAAACAGAAAGTTAGTAGTTCCAAAATTTAATTAATAATTAATATTTATTAATTTGAGAGAAATAAGGTCAATCAAGCAGCAAAATTATTTGCTTTTTGAATTATCGTTGATAATTGTTGTTATGGTTATATTTCTTGATTTTTATGAGTAATTACTACGGCTTATAGGTATGCTATCTATGTATTCAATTAATTAACTTTGTCAGGAAAGTTATATTTCAGAAATTATTAATTAACTTTAATTTACCTTCTTTTATAAATTAATCCTATTTAATCTTCAACCCAATTCTTTCTAGTTATTTTCATTATAAGTGAGTATTACCATAAACTTATTTCTTGTTTACCTATTTTTAAATAACAAATTTATTAATTCTATTGTTATAACTTTGCTATATATAATAACGATATTTAAAGTTAGAATATAGTTCTATTCTAACATAAAATATCTCTTTAGATTTATAATTTAAATTAAATGATTCCTAAATTCGACATTTTTTTTCATTTTGTTTCTTTGATTTTTAATTTAATAGAAGATAATAAATTATTGAGAAATTTCTTAAATCAAAGGAAAGTAGGGATTAAGTAATAAAAATTTAAAGACAAGTACACAACAAAATTAACATTCATTATAAAGTAAAAATATAAATACAAAAACAATATTTTATATTATAAATTATTTGTAAAACATCTATTCTAATCTCCTATCTTAATAAGTATTTATTTTTTTTATGTATTAATAATTAATTTGTCTATTATTTAATTTATTTTGCCTCTCTAACTGAAGAGGCACTTTCAATTATACCTTTAAGCCTAGCTTAGCAAATATACTTATTTCTTCCCTTTATTTATTAATAGTCCTGTTTAACAATATTAATAAAAATAAGTAACACATAAAACATTTGTCAGTTTTGCTTTGGTCACATATATACAATCAGTTGAGGCAGTAGTAATTGCAAGATATTTTTCCACTCGATATGCAATTATCCGAAGTTCCTGAAGCTACTAATGTAGTAAGAGAATTCTATGTTTAATACAGACTACATGTTTAATATCTTCTCTTGACATGCATTCTTTTTGCATTAGCTCCACAAGATGATTCATAAACTCCAAAATTTGTATCAATTAATCTTGTTCCAATAATTGAAGAATAATTAGAAAAACTAACACAATCAGAATTATCTAAGAAACTTTTTCCTTACAATTTTGTTGCACTAGCATTTGAATTTGTAAATTTTGAGCACTTCGCCTTAATCTACTAAGATCGAGTGCCATCTGATAAATATGAGCATATTAGATTATATGCCTAACACTTGGCATGATTTAAGGACCTTTAAAGTATGGTTATATATTTTAAATAAATATGAGTCTCATTTAACATAATGTATAAAAATATATCTTGTGTTTTTTAGTATTTTTGTTGATTTTACAAATTCATCATCCTTTTAAGTTGGTATTAATATCTATATCAAAAATGAAATCATTCAAATAAAATTATTTTTAACCTCTAAAATTGTTTTTATTCTTTTTCTCAAAAAAGGGTTGTTAACAATAGTTTTGAATTTTTTCACATTTTTAATTTGATCTAAAAAATAATAGCAATTTAAACAAAATTAATATTCTTTCTAATATAAATATCCTTCATTTATCCACAAAGTTGATGGAAGTTTGATTGTACTAGATCTTATTTTCATTAGTATGAAAAGAATATTTTTATTCTAAAGATTGTCACAAAGAATTTAAAAATTATTATCATTTTCAGATGTTAAAATCAATAAATCAATTCATATTTTGAAAAGTTTCAACAAATAATATTAATTTCATATGTGATTCAAAATCAATGCAATAAAAATGAAAATTGTAATTTTTTATGCACTGATTTACCAACCTTTGCATTTTACACAACTTTTGCCATCCCAATGATAAAACAACTCAGACTTTTAGTAACAAGTTTCTTCATTCTCTTAAGTTGGATCAAAATTTACACATTTTCCATCCTCTTATTCTCTACAAAGTAAAAATTAATCTCCATTTATTTTTTATTTTCTTGGAACACATCTTGTACTGAATATACTCTCACATTTATGATTTGTATCGCAAGAAATGGTTGGTTGCATAAAGCATGCAGGATAAGCCTTAAAACAAAGTGCATCTAATTTCACTTCTTCACAAGTTGTCAATTCTTAACATTTTCCATCTTTGACATAGCAAAGGCCTTCTCTAGCAACATAGCAATCGTCTACAGATCGTTCAGCACATTTTGGAATAGATTCATCAGATGATGGCTCAGTAAAACTCAAACATTTTTTTTAACTTGAATCGTAAGCGCAATCGCGATTGAATAATTCACTACATTCATCTTCAGTTTGCTCACTGCATCTTTTTGGCTTATAGCATTTGTTCTTTTTAACAAAACAACCTAGATATATACAAAGATTAATATTGTTAATATTTTCACATTTTCGAGTTACGCACTTTCCTTTTTCAATGTTGCACCGTCCCTACATCCAATCACTTTCAGCTTCACACTCTTTTTCATTCAATTCCTCGCAACCACAAACACCTTTGTGAAATGTGACAAATTCTTAACTCAAGACAATGGTAGTTGCCATGCAAAATATTATCATTATTGGTAGAGTATGCATCATATTAAATTAATAATTATTAACTTTTATATGAAATGCATATGAACAATAAATAAATCTATATTTTCTATAATTACATTTATTAAAAATTCTATGTTGTTCCAAAATTGTTTAAAATTAAAATTACTTATTACTATTCTTAATTAAAAATATTTGGGCTGTAATGTAATTTTCTTAAAATATAAAATCTTCTATATTTAAGCAGTGCTATTTTTCAGTAAAAATGTCATATTGGTAGAGTAATGTGGAAAAAATATCTAGGATTATTAATTCATGAACGGATACAAATTAATAATAAAGATAGAACAAAATTACAGTTTATTTATGCTTTTTATTTTAAGAAGGATTAATCTTCAGGGTAATATTTCAAATTAATTAAATCAAACAAAAACAAAAAGTAATAGCATCTAATGGATTAATAATTCTAGAAGGTAAAAGATTTATATAACGCTTTCTTATTAATAGATAAACAAATTTATACAAGGAAAGAAATAAAAGGTCTAATGTAAGATTGAAGAGAGAATTTAGATAAACCTTAGGAATAAGGAAAAGACTGAAGAATAATAGAAAGAGTATTCAATATACTATGAAAATTAATTTATTGGTTTTGAAATCCTATGTAATAAAAACTAATAAACTTCATTCATACTATAAGACATATATTCATGCATTTAAACTTTCAATTCTAATCACTGTTTAAATTATCCAAAATATACAGATTTCTAATTTTTCATTGAATTAATGAATAAACTTCACTTTGAATTGTAATAAATTTATTTGAACCTTTATTTATGAAATGAAAATTTAATTGATATCATCCAATTATAAGGTTGAATATTATTGAAAAAGTAAGTCTGGCCTCAATTGTATCAATTCCTTTAGTATAGGTTTTAAGTTTAAAGTAATTTTTAGCTACAATAAAACCTGTATTTGAATGAGTTCTTTATAATTAAGATGTCTAAATTTTAGTTATAA
Source organism: Paramecium tetraurelia (assembly GCF_000165425.1). Classification (NCBI taxonomy): domain Eukaryota; phylum Ciliophora; class Oligohymenophorea; order Peniculida; family Parameciidae; genus Paramecium; species Paramecium tetraurelia. The sequence continues at coordinate 171,045 of NW_001799004.1, read as the reverse complement.
ATAATTATATTCTATTATTAATTTTTTATTCTATTAAATTAATTATCAAGAACAATAACTTTAATTGATTGAACGAAAAATAATAATAAAAATGCATAATCATCAAGATGCGATTTCAAAATATATGTATTCTGATGATTCTCATTATAAATATAATCAAAATTAAGCTTATAGACTACAAAATTAAGGAATGATACAACAAGAATAGTAATAAATGGAATTCCAAAAATAAAAATATTAAAATATCGAATAGTAGGAAGCCTTAATTTAATATTATGTTTATGAAGACTTTTAAAATTTGATCAATCTATTATATTCATATTAAGTTGTCAAAAGGCATTTTAAAAGTCAACCTAGGCATCCTGCCATAATTTTAAGCAAGAATAAAATAATGCTACAATTAAGTATTTCAAATTCAATTCATTCTGATTTATACTAAACTAATAAAAGTTATTAAGATCAAAATATTTTAAAAAAAGAAAAGGAGAACGTTAAAAGTATGATAAAGAAAATGAGGAACGATATTTAAAATAATGATTTAGATAAAGAAAGTGAAGCCTACTTAGAATTATATATTAAATATTCTATGGGGGATCACATTGAATTCAAGTAATTTGAATTATAAAAAATGAATTAGGATTATAATTTCAATCAAGGTGTGTTAGACAAAATTTTCCCTTAAATTTCTTATGTGGATGAGCAAATTAAAAGTTTAAGATAAAGAAAGTACTATAATATTCCTTCAGTATAGTAGATAAAAATTAAAGCTCAGTAATATATTATGATATCACATTAGGGAATATGAAAGACTGACTGAAAATAAATTATTAATTAATTATCCATTAAATAATTACAATTACAGAAGTCCTTAGAAATAAGATTATCACAACTTTTAATTAGAAAATCCAAAATATTAATTCAATTAATTTACAAACATAAGCTAATCTTTAATTTCTAGTAGTTCTCAAACTTAAAAAAAATAATAATATTGAAATTAAATTATGTTATTTATATATAAAATTACTATATATTCTCTTCAATAATTAATATACTATAAGTGAATACTTAGATTCTTTTTGAACTAAAATCATAAATTCTTATTACATACTTAATTATTTTATATAAATAGTAATCGCAATTAATGATATATTTTATTTGTATGTAATATTTTAATAATTAAGCCTTGAATTCGATTATTTTTGACACATTTTCACTATTGAATCCCGTGACCAAAGAAAGATATAGAAATCCAGTAACAATATAATATGACATAGGCATTAACTAAAAATTGCTTACATCATAAAGCTTGTTTTGAATTGGAGGAAGCTTTAAAAGAAATCCAATAATAAAAACTTTATTAATGTCCACATTGTAATTAATAAGCATTTAGCAAATATGATTTAGTTTAAGATTGGAGAGTTGAAGCTTATAAAGAATTTAATGAAGAGGTTGATGAAGTAATAATAATAAAAGGGATGATGTTTAATAAATGCTGTAGAAATAAATATAAATATTTGAATTTTTTCACTTAGCCAGAATATTATAAGCAATTTGAACAAATATTTGAAAGAGTGGAGAATGATATGTAAATAGTATCATTAATCAGAAGAGACTTATAATAATAATAGATTTAAAACAATAATAATAAAATAATTTATTTGTGTTTTTGTTTGTTAGATAAAGTGAAAATAAATATCCCTGTTAGAATAAGAGGATGTCAACATTATGAATGTTATGAATTAACTAGTTTATTAAACTTTTAAATTGAAAATAGAAAAAAGATATAATATTTAGAATGCAAACAACCATTTTGTTCAAATCGATTAAGAATTGCACACAAAAACTATTCTATATAATCTGTACCTATAAGTAAAGAATTAGATGAACAATAAAAAATACTTGATATCTAAACATTATTTTCAGGCATATCTGTTGATTTGGATTTATTAAATGTCATTAAAAAGAGTAATCCAAGCTCATTCAAATTTTACTATAATAAAAAAACCGAAAATATTGAAGAAGATATAAATAAAATAGACGGCAAAGCTGTAGATCCATTCATTGTAAAATTTTATTTACAACATCCAGATGTATAATAAAAAATGTAATACTAAGAATTCCAAAAAATAATATAATAATAGACAATTTTAGCAACCCAAGGAGGACTTCTTTAAGAAGAGCAAGATTTGAGCAAATAATTAACTTTGTAAAGATACAGAAATTACTAAGTAAATATGATAGACAAATTAACATAACTTACAATTGAATATCCAGTTAGATGTAAACTTTGTAGAGATCTAGAAGTTTGTATGGATATTAGAAGTTATATTGCACAATTTATTTATTTTAAAAAATTTTTTCTAGCAAAAGGATTTTCTTGTCCAATATGTAATTAATAATTAGGATAATAAATTTTACGAATGAATATTTAAAATTACATATATTTAGATCCAAATATACTTTCCTATATGTATTAGAATATGTCTAATATTATTGATACCAAAATTTTTGAATATCATGGTGAATAATATATGCTTTAGGATTTTAAAAATAGATAAAAGATTAAAAGAGAAGATTATGTTGCAAGTTTATTAGATAGAATTGTTGTATTTAGGCAATTGTTTTGTAGAGTAAATTTCGAATTGAGAATTCGGTAACCTTTAATTCTTTACAATTGTCCTGATAGAAAAATTGTTGATTTTAAATCATTTTATCAAGAATTAAAGAAAATAAACTTTGATTTAGAAAAATAAGGACTTATCTTATGTAGATGCAATTATTGTTATCGCAATCCCATTAAGTTTATCGCAGGATAAATCTATTTTCATGAAGCCTTTTATGAAGCTCTAAATAAATATTATCAAATCTAAGATAATAATCAAAATGAGTCTCACTTTACATATACATTTGCTGATACAGAGAGAGATAGTTATATCAAAACAGTTCAACTTATCTTACCTTTAAAAATTAATTTTTAAAGGGAAAATGGTAGCTTTTGGGATATGATGTCTGATGAAAAGTATCAAAGTTTATTTAGAGGATCTGAAATATAAGGGTACAAATTCAAGTTATTTGCTATTAATTTCTAAACATTATGCAAATCCCAATCGTATTAGATTAATAAGGTATATATGTTGATATGGAACAAGCAATGTAGAATTTCAATTAACGTATTGATCAAAAATTAAAATAATATGGTTTTAAAGTGCGTATGATTAAATTAGAAATTTACCTTAATGAAATCTTTGATTTTATTGATGGTGGAATGGAATTTTGGATAAATGAATGAGTATTTGATAATAATATTATATAAATGAACAAAAGATGAATTATTTAGATGCCGTTGCAAACCAAATAAATCTATATATAATATTCATTTAATATATATTAATAATTTGAAATTTACTAAGTACTATCAATCAAATTTTCAAAAACAATTTTTTAATCAAAGTAGTACTAATCAACCAAAACAGAATAACATATTAAGTTTGATTAGATTCTTTAATTCCAAAATTATTATTAGTTTTGTAAATATTACTTTTGCCTTCTTTTTAAAATATCAAAATAATTCCTTATTTTAACTTAATTATTTGATATAATTAGTAATCGCTATTAATCATTATTATTAGATTTTGCTATTTAATTTTTAATAATAGAAATACAAAAATAAAGCTAAAAATGCTTGAAAGGATAAACAATTGGCCTGAAATTAATGGGAATACTAATCTTGAAAAAATCACTCTAGATACTATAAAATTAAAATAACTCAATGGATTGTAATATGAAAATCCTGTAATGATTATATATTATTTAGGTAATAACTAATAAATGCTTGCATTTAAAAGAATGTTTTGAATTAAAGGAATTTGAAGTTTAGATTAACAATAATTAACCATTTGTTTGTAAAATCTGTAATTAAAATGCATAATAATATTCTGATCTAATGTGGGATATTAGAAATCATGCTTATGAAGAATTTCACGAATTTGTTGATGAAATTCACATCATTTATGGATGTATGGTCAATAAATATTAGAGAAATAATAAATATATAGACTTATTCACTAAATTTGGCATTAAGGAACATTTTTTGAAATTAATAAGGTAAAGAGATTATTAGACAAATTTAAAGTCTCTAATTGAAAAGAATGTCTTTTAATAAAAAGCATTTTAACTTTACTGTCTTTTAGATTTTATAAAAATTAATATTCCTATTAGAATAAAAGGATGATGCTTGCATTTTGAATGCTATGAATTCACAAAAAAAAAATATTATTAATAAAATAATTAATAGAATTAGAACATCTTTTAATGTATTTATCCAGGATGCGAAATTCATTTAAATATTTCTAGTTTAGATACTTTTTTTGATGGAATTGTTGTTGATTAAGAACTTCTAAAAGAAATCAAGAAAAATAACCCAACTTCAATTATATTTAATATTGAGTAAGAAACTAAAACCATCATTTAGAATACATATTTTCCTTTTTCTGAAATTTTAACTTAATACTCGAATAAATACAATTAATAATTTACAGAGTAATAATAATTAGAACTCTAAACTAGATTTAATTAAGTCTTATAATCAATTACCCAAAGTAATTTATTACTTGATAAACCATAGTTAAAATAAAATTTATCATAAAGCATAATATCATTATAATTATAAGATAATTTAGTTGATTAAATTACTAAATTAAAAATGGAATTACCAACAAGATGTATTAAATGTATAGATTTTAACAACTCAATTGACTTGCTAACATATGTTTTTGATTTTGTCTTTAAAAAACAAATTGATAATAAATAAAAGTACTCATGTCCTTTGTGTAATTAAACTTAAAATTAAATAATGGCAATTGACAATCTAAATAAATACATTTACATTGACTAATTCTTATTATTAAAATTAATAAAACAGAAAAACGATAATAATGTATTCTAATCTGAATGTGACTTTTTTGAATCATATTTTAATAATTTATCATATGAAAATAATGTAATAGAAACAATAACTTTTGACACTTTCTAACTACATTGTATAAATAAAGTTAGATATAAAAATCCAGTAAGATTGTTATATGACATAGGCTTTAACAAGAAAATGTTTACATCGAAATACATGCTTTGAATTCAAAGAAGCTTTATAATAAATTCAATAATAAAAACTTTATTAATGTCCACATTGCGATTAATAAGCAACTAACCTAGATGACTTAGTTTAAGATTGGAGAGTTGAAGCTTATAAAGAATTCTATGAAGAGGTTGATGAAGTAACAATAATAAAAGGGATTATGTTTAATAAATGCTGCAGAAATAAATCTAAATATTTGAATTTTTTCACTTAGTCAGAATATCATAAGCAATTTAAACAAATATTTGAAAGAGTAGAGAATGATATGTAAATAGTATCATTA
>NW_001799004.1:30566-165523 GCF_000165425.1 Paramecium tetraurelia | reverse complement strand
AGATATGAATAAAATAGACGGCAAAGCTGTGGATCCATTCATTGCAAAATTCTATTTACAACATCCAGATGTATAATAAAAAATGCAATACTAAGAATTCCAAAAAATCATATAATAATAGACAATTTTAGTGACCCAAGGAGGACTTCTTTAAGAAGAGCAAAACATAAGCAAATAATTGAATTTGTATAAATACAGAAATTACTAAGTAAATATGATAGACCAATTGACATAACTTACAATTGAATATCCAGTTAGATGTAAACTTTGTCCAAATCTAGAAGTTTGTATGGATATCAGAAGTTATATTGCACATTTTACTAATTTTAAAAAGATGTTTCCAACAAAAGGTTATGTTTGTCCATTATGTAATTAATAATTAGGATAATAAATTCTACGAATGAATATTTAAAATTACATATATTTAGATCCAAATATACTTTCATATATGTTTAAAGACATGTCTTACACTAATGGAATTAATATTTTTGAATATAAAGGAGAATAATATTTGTGGTAAGAATTTAATTATAGATACAAAATTAAAAGAGAAGATTATGTTTCAGATTTATATCAAAGATAGGTTGTATTTAGGCAACTGTTTTGTATAGTTAATAAAGAATTGAGAATTCGGTAACCTTTAATCCTTTAAAAATGTCCTGATAGAAAAATTGTTGACTTTAAATCATTTTATCAAGAATTAACGAAAATAAACTTTGATTTAGAAAAATAAGGACTTATCTTATGTAGATGCAATTATTGTAATCGCAATCCCATTAAGTTTATCGCAGGATAAATCTATTTTCATGAAGCCTTTTATGAAGCTTTTAATAAATATTATCAAATCGAACATAATAATCAAAATGAGTCTCACTTTACTTATATATTTGCTGATACAGAGATAGATAGTTAAATCATAAATGATGTAATCTATTATAAATTAATTTAGGTTGTTGAAGATTTATGTTAAGATTAGAAATTTCAAAGAATGTTTAGAAGAAATACTATCAAAGGATATTCTTTAAATTTTCAAATGGTGCAAATAAATATTGGCATTTTCTCAATTTATTTGGATTATGATGGTATTTATGTAGATCTAGTCAGTGCAAAGAATCATATCAATTCAACTATTAATCTAAAATAAAGAAAATATCACTTTTAAATCACTAAGATTGATTTTTAATTAAGTAATTCAATTTTTGGATTTATTAGTAATAATTATAGATTCTCATCAGATTAATGAGTGTTTCATATTTATAGTTTCTTTTACCTTAAAAACTTAATAATCTTCTATAAAATATTCTCTATTTATGACTTTATTGTATTTTGTTACTTTTTAATATCACCATTTCATAAATTTATATATCATATTTAATTTCCTTATTAAATTTCCTAAATTAATTCTTCAAATAATCAATTTGTGATCCTAAAAATATGAATTATTTATTTACTTCTTCCTCAAATAGAAATTCAACTAAAAGTATTATTCAACCTAAATAGTTAAGATCTTTATAATAATTCTAAAAGCAACAATATATCATTATGTTATAATTCACTTATTAGATCCCTAAAAATCTTAACTTCTATATTTAAACTAATTTAATTCTATGTGTAAGCTTTAACTGATTCTAAATGAAAGAGAATATTGTCATCACTTAAGTAACCTACAGTTATATGTTTATTGTGATTAATTTCTTAAATGTTGATCTTTTATTTTTGACCCATAGAAGTTGTACAATACGATTTTTAAATTAGTTATTTACTTTCATAGTATATAAAAGTGAAATTATAAATAAATCAAATGAAAGCTTTAATATTTTTATAGGAAAAAGCAGAGCAAGAAGGCACTGGATTTATTCCATTTAAAGATGAAAGAGACGAACTAGGAAATCTAAAGGGTCTTACAAAAAGAACTTTTTCAAGAACAAATAATAAAAAAAGTGAACATATTTTTGATAGAACAACCTCTAACACTTCGAAAGCATCTTAAAGGTAATAAATTGATAGTTATAGTGATAGAAATAGAAAAGTGAAATTTCTTAAAGAGATTTATTCAACTCATGGGAATTCTGATTGGTGCAGCTTAACTCATTTGCGTCAACTTGATAAAAAAATGTAATTAAATATTGAAACAGAATTGTAAGTGTAAAAGCCGCTCACAGGGTTGAATTAAAAATTAGAATTTAACGATGGAATCATGAGAAAGTTTACAACTAATATTTGCAATTCACCAAGGCTTGGAAAAAAATATAAAACTGAAAATTAGACTCCTCCTTTAGGGTATTATCAACCATAAGAAATCTTAAAAACACAACCTATGCTTGTTTTCATGGATCAATAACTTCCAAATGAAAACAGGTTATCCCAGCATAAATTCAGTAGAACTGAAGCATATACTGCTTAACTTGGTATAAGGCCAAAATTATCACCAAATAAAGGCTCTCCAGTTACATAAGAGATTCTAGAGAAAGCCTTTAAAGCTGAAAGAATAATTACATAGTAAAAATACAAATATATCCCTGAAATGATTGATGAAAAAAATCTCGAAAATATAACAGCTAGAATTAATTGCATAAGATAAAAAATCTTACAATAAAAAATAAACAGTCTATCGAATTAATGATTTTCTCGTGCTTATATTATTTTAAAAAACATAAATTTTGACTTTAACTCTCCAAAATCAAAAATAATTAAACAGTTTTTCTTCAATATTATGATTAATTATAATTATATATATTAAAATAAATATACATAATCAAGCACAATTATATTTAATGATAATTGATTTGATTATTAAAAATAATAAATATTTAATATATGAGAAAGGTGTTTATATTAGAATTTATATTGGCTGCTCATGTTGTATTCTGTATTTTGATCGAAATGTAATCAGTGATATTTCCAATTCAATAAAAATTAGTGGATTTAGATAATGTAGGACCTGTGAAAAAGTATAATTAATAAATAAATTGAATAGAAATAGTCATGCTAATCATAATTCATATTTTGATTTATTTGGATTCTTTGGATTATGTATTTGGTTAATATTGAAATACTTTTTTGAAGGATTTAGATTTAATTCAATTCTTATTATGGCAGCATATACATTCTTCTTTTTTGATAGAGTATTCGATCATTTTATATTAATAGGCATTGTAATTTGCAGATAAAATATTATGTTAAGTAGCAGCTGTATTAACTATTTTATATATTTGGACTTTAATAAGTTATCCTGTTTATGAATTTCCAAAGACAACAGGTAAATATAGAACTTGTTATAAATAAATCAAATTAAATGATAGTTTATCAACTGATACATCTGTTTATTATCCATGTGCTGATAATAAATAAGAAGATATTAAATATAAATGGTTACCTAATAATAAATTTGCTAAATAATTGTATGAAATATCTGTTTTATAAACTAAATGGGTTCCATCTGAATGGGTATTTGATATTGGATTAGGTCTCTTAAAGTAATTAATATATTTAAATATAGTTTCATTAATTTTACAGCAAGTGTTGAATAACCATTATTAAATACAGAATTAGATGTAATTATATTTAGTCATGGATTTTCATAACATAGAAATGCATATACAGCATTATGTTAATAATTAGCAAGTGAAGGATATGTTGTATTTTCATTATAACATTATGATTTAGTATATCCTTGGGATACTAAAGGAACTAAAATGTATAATACAGGTAATTATCCAGAAACAATTGAAAAATATTAAAAAGTTAGAGCAGCTCATTTAGAATGGAGAACTGAACAAGTTTAATAATTAATTAATACATTGAATTCAAATCAAATTAAAGATGTATTCTTTGATTTTAAACCATTATCAATTAATTTAATTGGTCATTCATTTGGAGGTGCAACTGTTCTTAGAGTTGCTTAAGAAGTCGATGTTAATACTGTTATTGCTTATGATCCATGGTTATTCCCATTTACTTAAGAATAAATGCATAAATAAGTGAAATCTAAGACTTTGATTCTTAGTAAAGATAAAATTAGAGTTAAATAAGAATGTTTTGATCCTAAATTACTAAAGGACTTTTTAGATTTTAATACATCTATTGAACATCATAAAATCAAAGGTTTAGATCATGCTTATCCAGTTGATCTTACTTATTTAATTGCTGCTGAAATGGTATTAATTGGTGAATTAAGAACTGATGACAATGTATTCAAAATCAATAGTCTAATCAACTCATTAACAACCAAGTTTTTACAATAAAAAATATTCAGTATTGAAGAAAATAAATTATTTTGTTGAAATTATTATTATTCAATCAATCAATTTAAGACTCAAAATTATTAATATCTCTTATATTTTATATATAATTATATACTTATCAGAAATATCTTTCCATTTATTATTTATATTTTTAATAAAAATCATAATATTCACTTATATTTTGGAGAATATTATCAGAAATTTAGATATTTTAGAGTAATAAGTAATTTAGCTGTTTTAAAAGCAATATTTATTAATTATTTATTCAATATAATCTAGGTTTTGGATTTAAAGAGATTATAATATCCAGAGCATTTACTATATCTAAAATAATTACACAAATTTACATGCAATATTATAAAACAAGAATATAAAATAATCAAGTTCTCTAAAATTTAGTTGAACTCCGTAGAATTGCAGTAAACAACAAAATTTTAGCATTTTTCTTTTGATTTTCAAAATTGTTGTATTAAATTTTACAATTTCTGTAAATTCATTTAATATTGTATATTTTGTGTATTTTAATTTTCTAATAACTAAATATACATTTCTCTTTATTCGAATTATTATTAAAAAAATTTAAAATTTCAATATATTGATTCATAAATGATTATATCTCAAGATCTTTGGCAATTAAGTCTTGATTCTCAAAATTCAAAAAAAAATCTAATATTATAATAGATAATATATATCTAATTGGATTTAATAACAGTGTCATTCGAAAACTAAACTTAATAGAATTTAAACTAAAAACTTTCTGAAATACAATCATTTTTTCTAATTTAACAGTCTATCAATCTAAAATTAATGCCTATATTTAATTAATACAGAAAAAAATTTAACTTTAAAAATATATATTACCATTAATTAGGATATTTAGTTATCTCAATAGCAATTTTAAATAAAGAAGTTGATTTTCTAATTTGTAATTCAAATCCTAAGGTGATCCACAGACTGTGGCGTTAGAAATAATCACAAAGCTAGTGAGAGGATAAATATAAGTATATATTGTTCATGAAACTTTGTAATTTAACTTTGATTCGATAAAATATTAAGACCCTCCTTAATATTTATCTATAAATTTGAATTTTAAGTGGGCTATGATTTATTATTATTATTTAGATATTAAATCAGAATGCTTTATTCTTCTCAAATAAGAGATTTATTAATTCGAGAAAAAGTATCTGTCTTTTTAAAATTCTTAGTCTAAACCAATAATTCAGTTGAATGAATTCTATTAGAATGATTCATAAGGCATATGTAGAAGAGATATTCTCGTTTAATGGATTGTTGCCGTATCTATATTCAATTATAATTAGTAAGCTTCGTAATTTAGACATTCTCTAAAAACTATAGAACTGGCAGTCATATATATTGATTCTTATCTTAATTATTTTAAGATAACTTAGGAATACCTACAGTTACTAGGAATTTCAGCCTATTCTTTAGCAACTAAAGTAAAAATGGAAACAATTTATAGTTTAATGAAACAGAAACTGTGAGTTAGATTAATTTATATGATTCTAATGGTCAGAATCTATACTAGAAGGGAGAGTACGATGAAATGGAAGAGTAGATAATCAAAGTTATGGGATTTCAACTAAACTACATTACCTCATCAGATTATCTATTGGCAATGAATATTGAAATAAATGAAAATGTCTAGAGTTTGTTAATATTTATTCTCCTAGGTAATGTTTATAATTAATGTAGATTTCGATATTTACAAACATTCTCATATAGAACTCGCACTAGCAATTGTTGCATATCTTCAGGAACATTCAATCTAATTTACAGAGTGTATTCTTAAACTATCCAAACATATACATAATAAAATACTCAAGGCTTAAGAAATTGAAATCGGTAAATAAGAAAATGAAGATTCTAAAAGTAAAATAAGAAATTAAAAAATAAACAAACACATTACCAAAAACAAAGGTTTAACTCATTAAAGGACTCCAAAACAAAAGATTTGAAGTTCTATTATATAAGTTTCGTTTCAATATATCTCTAAATAATAAAAAAAATAAGGTTTTTTGTAAATCCAAACATTGTAAAACTTATTCCTTTATAAAATCTAAGTGTGTGACTCAACTATTGGTTTTGGTATTGTGTAAATTCTTTGTAGGGAATACACATATACATTTATATCCTTCTATTAACTTTTTGTATTAATAAAAAATACTAATTTTTAAAAGAAATTTTATTATATTTATACAAAAGCTAAATGTAGTGTTATAAAGTAATTGCCAAAACTAGAAATTCTTAAAAGAAAAAAACTTCTATTGAAGTACTAATCATGATAATGTAACAATGTCGAGAGGAGAAACTTAAAAACCACAAATTTCATTTATAACCAAACATACATCTCTAAATATAATTTGATAGAATTGAGATTATGGTTAAAGAAAATAAAGAAAAACTTTAGGTTTTTATATGGCTGACACAAAATCAAAGAATTTAAATAACAATAATTAAGTATCAGTTCTTTTCACTCGAATTATTAGAGTGAAATGAAGTATTGTTGATTTTTTCATAAAGACTAGCTTCCAATCTGCTGAATTCTTTTTTTGTATCGCCTAACATATTCTCTAAAGTGTGTAACTAACTAATAAGGAACATCATTTTTTAATCAATTTTAGCATCCTAGACCATTTAATTTTTCAGTTTCATTTTTCCCCTCATTTACATTAGCTCTAAAGTATTATTAGAATGATACCCTAATTGAGTGATTCCAATTTAACCAAGATGATTAAATTTCTGCAGGAATGTATTCATAACCATTTAATTTTATTCAACTTCTTCTTCCTTGACTTTAGCACTTTTTGCAATTTGTCTTTTGGTTTTTTTTTTGCTTTCTTGTAATTATTATTGTTATTGTTATTATTATTATTATTATTATTGCTATTACTATTATTGTTAGTACTACTATTATATTTTATTATTATCATCAGAAGCGAGAATCATTTGCCATTTGGCTTATTATTTAGGATCGCCCATTTCAACATAAAATTTTTTCATTACTTCATTTAATTGTTGATTGAAGAATGCCAATAATTTTTCTTGGAATTCATTCATTTTATCAGAATCACCATTTTGGGATTGAGCATCTATTTTTTATTGAGAAAAATTAGCCAATTATTGTTCAAGATTTTATTAGAAGTCTAATTCTTTTTCTTCTGAGGAATTTTTATAATCCTCCTTTTTAAGTATCATCTTTCTTAGATTCTCAACTTTATCTGATAATTTTTTATCTTTCTTTTTTTGGTTGTACCTTTTTTTATATTTTTTATAGATTGTTGAATAATCCTTCATACAGGAAGTTCTTTTTATTGGTCCTCCTTATTGTTTAAGTAACCTATAAAGTAGGTTCTATTCTTAATATGTTTCTGCTTGCATTTTCTTTCTTGATTTACTATCATCATCATCTTCAGATTTAATTTCAGATTCTTCCACTTTTTCATCTTACATTGATTTATCTGACTCAGGCTCTTCTTATTCCATTTACATTTACATTTGCTATTCATATTTTTATAGATGCTCTTTTACAAAGGTCTGTAAAGCGGAAGTGCCATTTTCTCCTTGTGCCTCAAGCATCTAAAATAAATAAAATGGATTTACCTTTAGTGATATCCCATTTTTTTCTTAATCAGCCAATAATTTTCTAACAGTGGAATAAAACCTGTTCTTCACAGAATTTTCAGTTCTACCTGATAAGTTCTTAGCAATTTTTGACCAAGATGATGAGTACTGTAGATACCCTTTAAATATTTCATGATCCTCCTCTACGAATAGTGATTAGATAAAAACCAGATGTCCAGCCTCCTTTTTTAACATTTGGATTGAGATTATTGAACCATCGTTCTCTGCACTGCTTTCCTGACCTTCCGGCAATATTTTCAGCACATAAAGACCATTTACAAGGCCCATTATTCTTGACCCATTCCAATAGCTTCTCATCCTCATCATCTTGCCAAGGTCCTAAACTATAAACACACCAAAAGTACCTTTCTTCAGTCCTGGTTTAAGTATTTTAGTCCATCTGTGCAAACACTGTATGGCACTTCGACCTTCCATCATGTCACTTATGATTCGCCAACTCTTTTCTCCATATTCTACAAATAAAATTCAATAGAAAACCTTCAATCAATTTTTAAAGCTTCTCATCCTCTTCGGGTGTCCACCTGCCCACCTTTTTTTTATCATTTTCATAATCTGCGATTGGAGATTGCTGATTTTGTTTGCGTTTATCGTTTTTTCTTTTCGATTTGCTTTCGTACATATCTACCTCATATTTTATTATTTAACCTCTAGACATCTATTGTTTTTTTTGTTTAGTTTTCGTTTTTATTTAATTTATCCGTTTTTACATAATTCTAAAACGATTAGAGGCACTTCCAATTATACGTCATATCATTGTTGTTATTTTATATATAAATAAGTAGATAATCAATTGATAGAAGAGGTTATTTGTCAAACACTTTTTTTTGTTTACTTCATATTTAGTTACTTTAATTATTAATTATCACACTAAATTACATAAAAATAATTGAGATCTAGAAGGATCACTATTAGATTCTTATATATTATTGTAAGCTATGTCGCGCTTAAGGAAACATCATAATTAAAAAGTTCACTATTGCATTTCCTAAGAATTTAAACAACAATATTTTAGAGAATTTTTGGATTATATTACATAATTCTAAAAATATACTTTTGATTATAAAATAAAGAAATTCTTTTTATCCTTATGCATTTAATTTTAGTATAAAGTATTTATAAAAATATTATTTCAAATTTCTGAATAGTTAGTTGATGAACATAATAAAAATAAAAAATTTATAAATCAAATAAATAAATGAAAAAATATAAAAGTTTAACTTATTAGATTAGAAGTTATTTATTAATATTTAAAAATGAATAATTAATATATGCATCAGCTATAAACGAAAAATATGCACACAATTTAGACAATCACTATTTCAACTATCTTGTATGAAATCGTAAAGTGATTGAAGCTGAACTTTTGAATATTGCCTTATTATTAACTAATAACCTATTAGAATAGATAATATCAATATTGGAACATTGAAAAAATATTAGATATACATTAGAGGATTAGCTTTAAGTTTCTTTTTGTATTTTTATCTGATCTTATAAGGACTATAGTTTGAAGTTGTTATAATAACAATTTTTTTATTATTTTTAGACCTCATTCATATGATGGGTAAAGTGAAGTGGAGAGTGTATTAATGAGTCGACCCAGCATTAATTGAAGACGTTGAGTTTGAATTATAACTTAAAATTAATTAAATAATGGGCAATTGTAACATTACTGACAAGAAAGACTTTTCAGATTCATCAAGTACTTAAATAGACATATCCTAGTTCTTTCTGTCCACAATTTTGAGTTTATTGAAGTCTTAGGAAAAGGAGGATTTGGAAAAGTTTGGAAGGTGAAGAAAAGAAAAAACAAAAGTTATTTTGCATTGAAAATGATGTCAAAGGCAAAGTAAATTAGTGTTTTAAAACTTAGAATTATTGCAAAGAAAAGCGTACCTTCAGTAATGAATGAGAGGACACTTTTATGTCAACTTAGACATCCATCATTAATAAATATGGTTGCTGCATTCTAAGACAGAGAGAATTTATACTTAGTTATGGATTTATTAAGTGGAGGAGATCTGAGATATCATATTGGCAAAAATAAAAAATTTTCAGAAGAAGAAACAAGTAACATCAGTTTTTATTTTAGAATTTTTTTGTGCCTGCATCATAATAGCCCTAGAATATCTGCATTCACAAGGAATAATTCATAGAGATTTAAAGCCAGAGAATTTAGTATTTGACTCAGAAGGCTATTTGCGATTAACAGATTTGGGTATAGCCAGAATTTGGAGACCAGACAATTCAGCTGATACCAGTGGAACTCCAGGATATATGGCACCAGAAGTATTGTGCAGATAAAATCATGGGATTGCTGTAGATTATTTTGCCTTAGGAGTGATTGTCTATGAATGTATGTTGGGGAGAAGACCATATGTTGGGAGATCTAGACAAGAAATAAGAGATAGCGTGTTAGCAAAGTAAGTTTAAATTAAGAAAAATGAAGTGCCTACTTCATGGTCCTTAGACGCTGCTGATTTCGCAAATTAGGTAAATTTAAAATGATGATTAATTCAGTTAATCCAAAGAAAACCTGCTTAAAGATTAGGCTCCGATAATCCAGAAGCTGTTAAGAATCATTCATGGTTCAATGGATTTTAATGGAATAAATTACTCAATAAAGAATTACAGCCCCCATACTTGCCACGTAGTTATAGCAATTCGGGTGGATCAACATAGGATACTGAGCAGGATACAAAGGAAAATGATATTATGCTAAGGCGTAATTCTATTTAGGGTATATTTTACAGATCTATAAAGCCTAATTTGAGGGATATAGCCATGATTCAAATGAACCTGTGACAGCTGAACCATCAAAATTCTGATTAATATATTTTTAACTTATTTTTACCAATCATTTTCATTATATTTTTATTTCGAAATAATAAGTTCATATTAAATTGATAAATTGAAGTAAGTTGAATACTTTAATGATATATGTAATTAAATGAAATAACTAACAATACAATAGACTAAATAGATGATTCTAAATGCTATTAAATTATAAAATGTTATTAAATAGATCTAAAATTTCATTAGCAAACAAGTAAATTAATTTTAGCTTTATAATCACACATGATTCATCAGAAGAAAAAATTTAGAATTAATAACATAAATCATAAGTAAATTTTAGAAAATTAATAATAATAATAATTTTGGAATTAAAGAATCTAATCAAACTTAATATGTTATTCTGTTTTGGTTGATTAGTACTACTTTGATTAAAAAATTGTTTTTGAAAATTTGATTGATAGTACTTAGTAAATTTCAAATTATTAATATATATTAAATGAATATTATATATAGATTTATTTGGTTTGCAACGGCATCTAAATAATTCATCTTTTGTTCATTTATATAATATTATTATCAAATACTCATTTATTTATAAAGAATTCTATATCACCACTAATAAAATCAAATATTTCACCAAGGTGTAATACTAAAGTAATTCCTACTTATTACAAACTTAAAATTTTTTTAATTCTTCATTAATATTTTAATTGAAATTATACATTATATTAGCATGTATTCCTTCTTTGTCTAATACGATTGGTATTTATATAATTTGCATTTTAATAGCAAATAACTTGAATTTGTACCCTTATATTTCAGATCCTCTAAATAAACTTTGATACTTTTCATCAGACATCATATCCCAAAAGCTACCATTTTCCCTTTAAGAATTAATTTTTAAAGGTAAGATAAGTTGAACTGTTTTGATATAACTATCTCTCTCTGTATCAGCAAATGTATATGTAAAGTGAGACTCATTTTGATTATTATCTTAGATTTGATAATATTTATTTAGAGCTTCATAAAAGGCTTCATGAAAATAGATTTATCCTGCGATAACCTTAATGGGATTGCTATGACAATAATTGCATCTACATAAGATAAGTCCTTATTTTTCTAAATCAAAGTTTATTTTCGTTAATTCTTGATAAAATGATTTAAAATCAACAATTATTCTATAAGGACATTGTTAAAGGATTAAAGGTTATTGAATTCTCAATTCTTTATTAAAATTACAAAACAGTTGCCTAAATACAACCTATCTTTGATATAAATCTGAAACATAATCTTCTCTTTTAATTTTGTATCTATAATTAAATTCTTACCACAAATATTATTCTCCTTTATATTCAAAAATATTAATTCCATTAGTGTAAGACATGTCTTTAAACATATATGAAAGTATATTTGGATCTAAATATATGTAATTTTAAATTTTCATTGGTAGAATATATTATCCTAATTATTAATTACATAATGGACAAACATAACCTTTTGTTGGAAACATCTTTTTAAAATAAATAAATTGTGCAATATAACTTCTAATATCCATACAAACTTCTAGATTTGGACAAAGTTTACATCTAACTGGATATTCAATTGTAAGTTATGTTAATTTGTCTATCATATTTACTTGGAAATTTCTGTATTTATACAAAGCCAATTTTTTGCATATATCTCTATCCACCTATAAGAGATCTCCTTGATCCACTAAAATTATCTGTTGTAATATGATTTTTTGGAATTCTTAGTAGTGCATTTTTTTTTATAACTCTGGATGTTATTCGTAGAATTTTATAATGAATGGATCTACAACTTTGCCGTCTATTTTATTTATATCTTCTTCAATATTTTCGGTTTTTTTATTATAGTAAAATTTGAATGAGCTTGGATTACTCTTTTTAATGACATTTAATAAATCCAAATCAACAGATATGCCTGAAAATAATGTTTAGATATCAAGTATTTTTTATTGTTCATCTAATTCTTTACTGTTATAAGATTCAGATTATATAGAATAGTTTTTGTGTGCAATTCTTAATCGATTTGAACAAAATGGTTGTTTGCATTCTAAATATTGTATTGTTTTTCTATTTTAATCTTAAAAGTATAATAAACTAGTTAATTCATAACATTCATAATGTTGACATCCTCTTATTCTAACAGGGATATTTATTTTCACTTTATCTAACAAACAGAAACACAAGAAAATTATTTTATTATTATTGTTTTAAATCTATTATTATTATAAGTCTCTTCTGATTAATGATACTATTTACATATCATTCTCTACTCTTTCAAATATTTGTTTAAATTGCTTATCATATTTTGACTAAGTGAAAAAATTCAAATTTTTAGATTTATTTCTGCAGCATTTATTAAACATAATCCCTTTTATTATTGTTACTTCATCAACCTCTTCATAAAATTCTTTATAAGCTTCAACTCTCCAATCTTAAACTAAGTCATCTAGGTTAGTTGCTTATTAATCGCAATGTGGACATTAATAAAGTTTTTATTATTGAATTTATTATAAAGCTTCTTTGAATTCAAAGCATGTCTTTCGATGTAAACATTTTCTTGTTAAAGCCTATGTCATATAACAATCTTACTGGATTTTTATATCTAACTTTGGTCGCGTGATTCAATAATGAATATGTGTCAAAAATTACTGTTTCTATTACATTATTTTCATATGATAAATTATTAAAATATGATTCAAAAAAGTCACATTCAGATTATAATACATTATTATCGTTCTTCTATTTTATTAATTTTAATAATAAGAATTAGTCAATGTAAATGTATTTATTTAGATTGTCAATTGCCATTATTTAATTTTAAGTTTAATTACACAAAGGACATGAGTACTTTTATTTATTATCAATTTGTTTTTTAAAGACAAAATCAAAAACATATGTTAGCAAGTCAATTGAGTTGTTAAAATCTATACATTTAATACATCTTGTTGGTAATTCCATTTTTAATTTAGTAATTTAATCAACTAAATTATCTTATAATTATAATGATATTGTGCTTTATGATAAATTTTATTTTAACTATGGTTTATCAAGTAATAAATTACTTTGGGTAATTGATTATAAGACTTAATTAAATCTAGTTTAGAGTTCTAATTATTATAACTCTGTAAATTATTAATTGTATTTATTCGAGTATTAAGTTAAAATTTCAGAAAAAGGAAAATATGTATTCTAAATGATGGTTTTAGTTTCTTACTCAATATTAAATATAATTGAAGTTGGGTTATTTTTCTTGATTTCTTTTAGAAGTTCTTAATCAACAACAATTCCATCAAAAAAAGTATCTAAACTAGAAATATTTAAATGAATTTCGCATCCTGGATAAATACATTAAAAGATGTTCTAATTCTATTAATTATTTTATTAATAATATAGTAAACTTGTGAATTCATAGCATTCAAAATGCAAGCATCCTTTTATTCTAATAGGAATATTAATTTTTATAAAATCTAAAAGACAGTAAAGTTAAAATGCTTTTTATTAAAAGACATTCTTTTCAATTAGAGACTTTAAATTTGTCTAATAATCTCTTTACCTTATTAATTTCAAAAAATGTTCCTTAATGCCAAATTTAGTGAATAAGTCTATATATTTTTTATTTCTCTAATATTTATTGACCATACATCCATAAATGATGTGAATTTCATCAACAAATTCGTGAAATTCTTCATAAGCATGATTTCTAATATCCCACATTAGATCAGAATATTATTATGCATTTTAATTACAGATTTTACAAACAAATGGTTAATTATTGTTAATCTAAACTTCAAATTCCTTTAATTCAAAACATACTTTTAAATGCAAGCATTTATTAGTTATTACCTAAATAATATATAATCATTACAGGATTTTCATATTACAATCCATTGAGTTATTTTAATTTTATAGTATCTAGAGTGATTTTTTCAAGATTAGTATTCCCATTAATTTCAGGCCAATTGTTTATCCTTTCAAGCATTTTTAGCTTTATTTTTGTATTTTTAATAATTATATATTAAGGATATATATATTTCTAATAATTGAGCATAAATATAGAATTATATTGAAATTTTGTATAGCATTTAAAAAGAATCTAAGTATTCACTATTAGTATATTAGTTATTGAAGAGAATATATAGTATTTTATTATACATCACATAATTTAATTATGAGCCTACTACTTTTGTCCATTTAAGGGAATAAGATAGTTGCTGGATATAAATAGGCATATAAAATAACAATAAACAGAGATCTATGTGTGGATTTAATTTGCATACTTAACTTGGTCTTGAAAAAGGTGATTTAGACTAGGAATCAATTTGATTAAAGTTAATAATATAAAAAGAAATTAATTTGGTTACTTTCGTTCAACCACTTTGGTTTAACGTGATTATATTTAAAATTGGTTATTATTTAAAAAAATCTTTTATTGGTTATTTTAATATCTTATTCTCTAAGCTAACTCTAAATTTGAGAATAAAAATTTCTAATTTAATTTTAACTTTAAAATTCAAAGAAAAACTTAATTAAATTTAGAAACTTCCTATAAAAATTTATAATATTCATTTAACTTACCTTTATGCTTTTAAGACAACATGTGGGGCAAAAGTAATCTTAAGCAGGTATTTAAATTGATTATCAAAAATACAAAAGAAGTCACAATTATTAATTAAGCATTTATTTTTTTTATGATTTAAGATTTATCATTAACTAATGATTTCCTAATTAGCCTAAAAATCTTTATAGACCCAGCCGTGAGACTCCATCTTGATTAAAATTTGACCTGAAAATTTTGTTATTTTGCATTAGTCACAATAGGCTATTGTTTTATTTTAGAGTGATTCTTTTAAAATATTTTAAATTCTTTCTTCTTCTATATAATGTCCACATTCGTTTTACAATTCTTACTACTTTTCAATACTTTAGGATTTATTATTTAAAATAATTGAAGGGTACTACTTAAATTAATTATTTTTATTAGTTTAAACAGTAGGATACATCATTCTTAATCAAATATTTTTATAATTCATTTTCTAAAGTTTTATTCTTATGCTGCAATTCTTCATTATATTATTTTATCATATTGTATTCTTCTTATATTGTGTCATTTATGCACTTCAGATCTTAAATATTATATCTCAAATCATTGTTTTCATTTTCCAATTAATTATTTTTAAACTTCAACTCTTAAATATTATTTTCCATTCCTTTTTACAATTAATTGACTTAATTTTTAACTTCTTTATATTTTTATTGAATATGTTTGATTAAATTTGATAGAAAATAAGATTTCATTTATTTCTAATCATCCCCTTCAATTATATTTTGATTCGGGCTGGGCACTTCGTCTTTTTGTATTGATTAAGATTACTGTAATTTTTCAAAGGAATTTTGAATTATTATTTTTATTGAGATATGTCATAATTAAGTGCTAAAGCTTAAAATTTTTTTTAATTTAGTCTCCTTTGAGATTGAAGCGGTTGATGAGTTTTTGTATTCTATTATTGCGCCTAATGAATTCTATAACCAAAACATCTTTTTGGTGATAAATCAAGGTATTCATATATTAAGAAAAATGATAGATCATTTATTGGAATTTATTCAGTACAAAGTGATATTTTAGCAATTTTGTTTCTCTTTATTATATTAAATAAAATTATCTATTGCAGTCTCTTCTGAAGCTCTAAAGGATCAATGAGATTAAGTTGCTGGTTTATCTATGTCGTAAAAACTAACTAATTCTGTTCTTTTATTTGCTATAATAAGCCTTGTAGCTGGAGATGATCCTCCTCCCATAAATTGTATAATATAATAAAATTTAATCTCAGATAATAGAAAAACAAAATTCAATTTATTAATAAATTTTAATGCCAATGGAAGGTCAAAAATTTTATAAATCTAACTATTTTAAAGGAATCTGAACAAAATCCTATAAAATGATTATTTACTTTAACAATAATTGCAAAAAAATATCAAAATTAAAATTTCTAATTATCGATTTTTTTAAATGAATTCATTTTTTAAGAATTATTCGCCTTAAAAATAAACTTTAATAATGATATTCTATTTTCCAAAACTTTTTCCTGTCTCCGTTCTGAAATTTAGCTTTTAATTTTTTCTATGGTATTTTAGAGTACTATTCTCAACTATTCAAAATTGTAACTAATTGATAAATATTTGATCAAGAATCACTTTCACTAGGAGGATAATTATTAGCATTTGTCATCATTCCTTTTATTTCTTTCAATTTTCATATAACAAAGCTAAAAATTATTTTGAGACACATTACAAAGAATATTGTAATGTGTTGCTCCTACTTTATGTAAACTTAAAAGATATTATAATTCTATATATAATTATTGAAGATTAATTATTTTTCATAGAGTAAAACTTTTGATCTAGTTATCCTAACCTTCAAATCCTATTATATAATTCGGTTATTTCACACTAATCTAAAAGTACTCTTCTGTTTCAGTGATATTACTAACTTCTGAAATGAATAATAAACCAGTATCCCTAAAAATATATATAAAAATACATAATGAATTCTCTTAATGTTTATGGGATTGAAGTTAATTAAACTCTATATAATTTTTATTTTATTGATGAATCTATGCTAGTGTTTGACAAGGAGTCATCAGATATATTTGAAACCTAGATATTTTTTAGTAATAAAGGAACATAAACATCATTTTAAGCAGGAATGAAAATACTCTATTTGCCAATTTGAATTGTAGATAAATCAAATTAAAATTAGGGATCGGATAATTTGAGTTTTTATTGTACTTCAATAATATTCTCCGATTTCTGTTTTTGATTCAAATAGTCAATCTAACCTTTTAAGGATTGAATCTGAATTGTCATATCCAAATTTTCTTAAGTTAAAGAATTAATTTTATCCTCATATTATAGTTGTATTTCTTTAAAATCATCTTGTGCTTTCAATAATTGCAATTAATCGTGATTTTTCATCAAAATTAAATCATTATTTTTCTGTTGTAAGGCTAAATCCAAATTGTCTATTTTGTTTTAAAGAGCCTTTTGATCTTCTTCTAATTTCAAGTCCTTTTATACCTATTCATTTTAGTCTTAATTCAAATTATCCAATTAGGAATTCTTTTCTAGATAATCTTCTAATAATTCATTGTAGACTTATATTTGTTTTTCCAATTCAATTTATTTATTATCCCTTTCTAATTCGACCATCTTAAGTTTCGATTTCAACTTTTCACTCTCGTTTTAAAGAGTTTCTACTTAATCATAATAATCCTACACCTACTGTAAATATTATTTATTTAACAAGTCTAATTCATTAATTTGATCATTTTGAGTTTCGCATTATTATTAGATTGACTATTTGTGTTTAATTAAATCTTATTATATTTGTTTAGATTAAGTTAATTGATCATTGAGTTATTTCTACAATTATTGTAATTTAGAAATTTCACTATTCTTTTAAATTAAATTAATTTCTAAATTCTCACATTTACCTACATATTTATTTAAATCGTCCTTTAATTTTACAGTGTTATTTTAGAGGGATTCTATTTTCTACTAAAGTTCTGTAATGATATTATTTTTATTATCAATTTCCACTAATTTGGACTCAAAATCTTACTCTTACTTCTATAGTTTTATTTTCAATTTTTCTTATTCTTGTTTCTGATTATTTAATTATTCACTAAATTCATTCTTCAAGTTTATTAGTTTTGAATCATTTTCTCTTTAGGATTTATCAGTATTGATATCAATTGATGATAATGGTTTATTTTCAGCCCTTTAAATGAACATCTTCATTGAATTCTTGGCAGTCAATTAGAGTAAATCAATATAGGTTGAAGATTTCTTAGTGGTTTTCTCTTAATAAAAAAGATGAGTTTGCTTGCATTGCTAATTCAAGTCTTCTATTTATTATTTTAATTAATCAAGATCATTATCTTATCTTTTCTTAAATGTGTCAGTGTGTAAACCAGTTATGTTTGGCAATTCAGCATCCGCAAAGGCATTAATAATCTGGATTGATGGAGTCAAATTTTTTAGTTATCCAATAAAATCTTATGGCAATATCCTACCATACTACTATAAGAATTTTTTCCTTTTGTCCTTTTCTTGATCTATTAATGACATTAATGATTTTATTTTCTTATCGAAAATATCTCTAAATTCTTTCCTTCTGCTTGTTTCTATTAAAGCTTATTAGTAAGCTTATGGTAATAAAACAGGATTCAAAAGATACGAAAAGTCTTTCTCCATTTTTTCCACTTCCTCATCATATTATTTTATTTTTTCATTATGTTATTCAAATTCTTTGTCAAGAGCTCTTAAGTTTTAAAATACCTTCAAAATCTTAGACATATTCTATTATTTTAATTACGTGAATTACATAAATACTTATTTAGCTAAGATTATTTAAATATCAATACTTTTTTCTAAATGATCACCGATATGAGTAACTGCATCCTCAAATTATTTCATTTGCTCTTAAGATAATTCAAATTAAGATAAATAATACATAGCTGGTTCATCGTTAATGTCCTATGAAAAATCAATCATATATTGTCTTAAAGTATTGTATTCTAATTATTAAAAATACATTTACCATCAATAGTGGATTAGACTACAGATTGCAATAATGATTTATTTTCTTATATGAATTATTAGTATTATTGTTAATTTGCTTTGTAGCTTGATAAACATTGAGTCATGTTTTCTGTTTTTTCGTTCTTTATCTTTTATTTTGATTTGGAAATTGCTTAATTAAGTTTATCAATTTTTTGTTTTAAATTTTATTAAGTATTTAAACAACTATTTTTCCATTTAAGCATTGATTCTGGTTTGTAATAAATGTCACTTAAATATTTTTGTGAATTTGTTTGTAATGCAGCATGCAATTCTATTTTTTTTAGTTACTCTAAACTGTCGTCAAATTTCTTAACCGTTTACAGATTTCTTTCCAAAGATTCTTTTTATTTTTTTGTCAACTCCTCTTTCTTGGCTTTGGTGTTCTTATAAGTAGTTCTACTCATTTTTAATACAATATCAAAGGATTAAATTTGATTTTCCAAATCTTATCCAATCTTTTCCAATTGTTTGACCTTTTACTAATAAGGTATGTATTTATTCTTCAAATTTTGTAAATGCTAAAAGAATATTTTCTCATGATTAATTATGTTCGAGTTCAAATTAATAAGAGTTTCTTTTGCTTGTTCTGAAAGTAACAACTATTTAAGGTCCATTTTAGGTTCATATTTTGGAAATGGGTAAACAACTTGTTCAGGGTTTTCGCTTAGATCAAATAAATATATGGTCTATTCCAATATTATTTGTATATTACATAAAATTTTTTTTCATCTGGAAACTATTACACTGTTTATTGCAATTATTGATCAACATCAAATTAATTTAAATCTTCCAATTTGACTCCTTTCTTTGTTAAAAGTAATTAATTCTTCACTTCAACTTTTGTTTCAATCTAAATTTATTCTTACAGATATTGTAATCTAAAATCTTATGCAATTAATACCGTTTATTCTCTGCTTAAAGTGTTAAAAGGAATTGATGACCATCTATTCCAATTTTTATAATGAAGTCCATTTTTCTATTTTTTTGAATTTGAATTAATTAATTAAAAAGGTTGTTATATTAATAATAATCATAAGATTCTATATATATAAAATCCAACCATTTCGAATCAAACACAGTAAAAATACATTCAATAATTTATGAAAGCTAATCTTAAATGAATTAAAAAGTGAAATATTGTTTTGAGATTAATTTCGAATACAATTATATCTAATGATAATTGATTTGATTATTAAAAATAATAAATATTTAATATATGAGAAAGGTGTTTATATTCGAATTTATATTGGCTGCTCATGTTGTATTCTGTATTTTGATCGAAATGTAATCAGTGATATTTCCAATTCAATAAAAATTAGTGGATTTAGATAATGTTGGACCTGTGAAAAAGTATAATTAATAAATAAATTGAATAGAAATAGTCATGCTAATCATAATTCATATTTTGATTTATTTGGATTCTTTGGATTATGTATATGGTTAATATTGAAATACTTTTTTGAAGGATTTAGATTTAATTCAATTCTTATTATGGCAGCATATACATTCTTCTTTTTTGATAGAGTATTCGATCATTTTATATTAATAGGCATTGTAATTTGCAGATAAAATATTATGTTAAGTAGCAGCTGTATTAACTATTTTATATATTTGGACTTTAATAAGTTATCCTGTTTATGAATTTCCAAAGACAACAGGTAAATATAGAACTTGTTATAAATAAATCAAATTAAATGATAGTTTATCAACTGATACATCTGTTTATTATCCATGTGCTGATAATAAATAAGAAGATATTAAATATAAATGGTTACCTAATAATAAATTTGCTAAATAATTGTATGAAATATCTGTTTTATAAACTAAATGGGTTCCATCTGAATGGGTATTTGATATTGGATTAGGTTTCTTAAAGTAATTAATATATTTAAATATAGTTTCATTAATTTTACAGCAAGTGTTGAATAACCATTATTAAATACAGAATTAGATGTAATTATATTTAGTCATGGATTTTCATAACATAGAAATGCATATACAGCATTATGTTAATAATTAGCAAGTGAAGGATATGTTGTATTTTCATTATAACATTATGATTTAGTATATCCTTGGGATACTAAAGGAACTAAAATGTATAATACAGGTAATTATCCAGAAACAATTGAAAAATATTAAAAAGTTAGAGCAGCTCATTTAGAATGGAGAACTGAACAAGTTTAATAATTAATTAATACATTGAATTCAAATCAAATTAAAGATGTATTCTTTGATTTTAAACCATTATCAATTAATTTAATTGGTCATTCATTTGGAGGTGCAACTGTTCTTAGTGTTGCTTAAGAAGTCGATGTTAATAATGTTATTGCTTATGATCCATGGTTATTCCCATTTACTTAAGAATAAATGCATAAATAAGTGAAATCTAAGACTTTGATTCTTAGTAAAGATAAAATTAGAGTTAAATAAGAATGTTTTGATCCTAAATTACTAAAGGACTTTTTAGATTTTAATACATCTATTGAACATCATAAAATCAAAGGTTTAGATCATGCTTATCCAGTTGATCTTACTTATTTAATTGCTGCTGAAATGGTATTAATTGGTGAATTAAGAACTGATGACAATGTATTCAAAATCAATAGTCTAATCAACTCATTAACAACCAAGTTTTTACAATAAAAAATATTCAGTATTGAAGAAAATAAATTATTTTGTTGAAATTATTATTATTCAATCAATCAATTTAAGACTCAAAATTATTAATATCTCTTATATTTTATATATAATTATATATTCATCGTAGAAGCCTTTATTTATTAGTTTGAAAAAATAATTTATTGATTTTTCCTTAAACTATTTGCTCATTTTGAATCTTCAAATTAAATTATGAAAAATAGTAATATTTAAATATGTTGACAAGGTTGAAATTTGAAGATTCTTCAGATTGATATAAACTATCTAGTTTGTTCAAAAATTAACCTGTGAAAGAATAAAATCTGTCAATTGTCATAAAATGAATTTTGAGTATCATTATAAAATTTATTAAGAAGACTAGTGCATATTCATAATTCGAGTTTTAATCTTTGGTCATAATTCAAAGCATTTTACTTCTTCTAGAATTAAATTAGCAGAAAATATTTAATTTTTACTCTAAAACAGATTCACCATTTGATCTTTAAGAATATAATTCAAAATAATGATGGTATTATTTTAATATAAAAAAATTTAAAGGAATCAAAAAATTATAATTTAGATCACAGAATTTATTCTTTATGTTTTCTTCTACTTTTCATATCTAGTGAAAAATTCTAAAAATTTTTGACAAAAATTGATTAGAAAACTATTTTATATTAATTTAATAATGATATTTATTTAATTTAATTTTTGTAAAAAAAAAATGTATTATGATCAATCTATGCAAATTGGATTATCCATATTTTTTCCATTTTTATCCTCAAGGCTGGCACTGGGTTGAGGAGATTTTATTTTTTGTAAAGATTTTTCTTTCATTTTTTATTAAGGAACTTATTACTATTATTACTATTATTACTATTATTATTATTATTATTATTATTATTATTATTATTATTATTGTTATTATTGTTGTTGTTGTTGTTATTATTATTATTATGGTTATGGTTGTTATCCAACAAGGGTTGGATTCTAATTACTTAATACTTTTTAAATCTAAGCATTAGAATCGGATTATTTTTAATTGACTATTTATTATTAAAATACAGATTATGGATTAGTAAACCCTTAAGGGAGAAAAGCTTATAATGATTTTAATTACTCCTCCCCAAAAGATTTCAAATCTTCATGCTGTTTTTCAATTTGACCAGGATTTTGCATAATGATCTGATCAGCCAACATTTTTGTGAATTGAGTAGTAGTATTAATTTTAGGTTTCTCTTCAGAAAGTTTATAGATATATTTTTTAGTGGCACTTTATTATTATTATTATGTCTATTAAGGATTTTTAACATTGTTCTCAGCAGAAACATTTACATTGTTAGCAAAATTCTTTCTAATAAATTCAGAAAATTATTTTTTTATTACTCTAACCATTCTTTCTTTCAATCTATTAGATTTTTATGTTGGTTTATCATTTTCTTGATGTGTAGCTTATAATTGTTATTATTATTATTATTATTGTTATTATTGTTGTTGTTGTTGTTATTATTGCTATTATAATAATTATTATTATTGTTGTTATTAGATTGACTACTATTATTCGGATTGTAATTATTATTATTATTACTTTTCCAATTATTATGAATCTTATTATTATTAGGATTAATTTTGTTCTAAATTTTATTAATCTTCGTTTATTTGATCATTTATCTGTTTTTCTAAATTCTTTTAAGCAAGCTCTTATTAAGATACTTCATCTAACCAAGCTTCAAAT
Source organism: Paramecium tetraurelia (assembly GCF_000165425.1). Taxonomy (NCBI): domain Eukaryota; phylum Ciliophora; class Oligohymenophorea; order Peniculida; family Parameciidae; genus Paramecium; species Paramecium tetraurelia. Next base: position 141,800 of record NW_001799004.1, on the reverse strand, counting down.
TTTTTAAATTTTATGAATTTAGGCTTTGTAATTGTCTATTGAGACAATAATTATTGTAATGAATTTTACTTCCCTTCAATATTAGATAAATTTGATTCAACTAATTATTTTAACTATGACTTATTTTAATAAGTGTTGACATTTTCATTCTTCTCTTTATGCTACATCTGTTATTATTAAATTTGTTGTTGTTACTACAGGACCGAAATTTAGCCCATTTGTTTTTAATACAATTGCATCTAAATCAGAGTTGTAGGGTTCATCATAATGAGTCGTAGAAGCGTTGGATCTGCCAACTATTAAAGTGCTTGTTTTTGTTATTCTTCTAATTGATTCTGCTTATTGATACTAACTTATTCTTCTTCAGACTCTTCCAATTCTTCTTTGATCTCTTACACTATTTCACCCTAGAGATGGAATAAATAAAATACATTTTAATCAAAAACGACTTCCTTAATGTTTTCTTTGTTATTTCTATATTGTTCCAATAATTGCAATTAATACTAATCGATCATGATATCAAAAATCTTTTTCTTGCAAACAGGGCATTTCCACTTCTTTGATGTACCAGCATTAATAGTGATGGTATTTTCAAGAGAGAAACATTAGACATGTGCACAAAACTTTCCTCTAGCAGGAGTCTAGATCATTTGAGAATCAAATTGACACTTGAGTGAAACTTTGATGGTGATTTTATCAATTTGAACATCATTATCCGTCTTTTCAGCCACACATGCTTTTTAAATGAGTTGTATACACTCTTCCTTAGTTTTAAGACACTCTTTATTTTATTTAATCTGATTGATCAATTCTTAATGTGGTCTCTTCTTTGTCAAGTAAATGGCTTGTGCATAGACTCCACTAATATATTAATAATAAGGTTATACTCTTCGCACAATTTAAACTATGCTTTGGGTTCTTGGAAATTTTGTCCATCTTTGATTATGATTTGATTGTAGCCTTATTTGATGGAGAGAGTAATATTGTTATGCTGGAAGGGAATGATCTGAATTTCGTCCTTTCTTTTTTTTAGACTGCTATTTGATTTAAGTGGTTTTAGTTCCACAAGACGTTGCTGATTGATTGAGATTTCACAGAAATCAGGCCAAGTAATTTCATTCATGTATTTAGCATCAAGTCTAATTGATCTCAATTCTACTTAGTATTAAAATGAGCGATCTTATAATTGACTATGCATATATAAAAAGGTGATACTGGAATTCTTCAGCAGTAAGCATGAAACTGAGTGTGCTTGAATTAGCATTCATCAGGGTTGGTTTAGCAAGAACTTTTATAATTTGATTGAGTGGGTCAATTTTGCTGAGAATGCAAACTGGACATTCGAACATCTTGACATCGTTGGGCTACAATTTCATACAGGAAATATGAAGTTTGTTATCGCAATTAATGCATTTAACTTCCTCATTAGTAACTCTTTTGGCGGGAATGATTCTAGGAATAAATGAATTTTCTTACTTACATGGACACATGAGGAGTTGTTAAATTTCTGTTTATGGAATTGTAATGGATTCATTCCATTGATCTAAATAATGTAGAATGCATACTGTTATATTGATAGTAAAATTATTGTGGGGTATTTTATCTCATCTGTTATTGATAGAGATTCATATTCATTAATGGATTGTATTGTAATAATTGTTGCTATTGCTATGCTTATGGGAGGACCATCTTAAATTTTAAATGAATTCAATACATAGTTCATGTATGGATTTGCCAGGATTTATGGAATGGCTCGCTGCATTTGTGGTTGTTATGGGAATGATTGTGCTCTATTGATTATGCTTCCTTAAAATTTCTTTAAGATGGCCACTATGCTCTCGTTGTTTTGAAGGTTTGGTTGGTGTTGAAGAAGCTATTCCACAGGTCTTGAAGGATCAACTTATATCAAAAATTGTAGAAGTTGTGTAGGAATTGAGCTAATAATTTCTTCTTTTTTTTTTTTTTCAGGTATATTCAGTTCTTTTGCAATTTATTATAGTTGTTTTTTTCCTAATTTTTATAAATGCACACTATTCACAGCCTCTTTAATAGCCTTCTCGTACACTTAAGATATCTGAGTATTTTAAGGATTCAACATGCCAAAATTCGGCACATTCAGAAAACTAAATATTGGAATGCTTTCTTACTTGTAATGAGGTTGTCCAGACATTCTGCTTCTTTTATATTTAAATTTTGATCTTTAACTAAAAAGATTCGTCATTCCCAGCACACCTCCCCCTTCCTTAATTTAACTTTTTAACTTTATGGTATTTACAATTTAAGTATGTGTCGTATCTTTTTTAATTTTTTTTAAAAATCCCCTTATTTAGTGTTTCTTTTTGTTATTTTATTAATATATTTTATTCTATCCCCTTAAACTCGAAAATCAAAAATCTACACCTCTCCTCCCCTCTCTTAAATTTCAACTGCTCATATCCCAATTCAACATAAATTCCATAATATATATAGGTGCCTTCGCAAAAGTAACTCCTTAAATTGTAACTGTATAATTCCTTAATCTAATGAATTTAAATTGCCTTAGTTAAAAACATATTCAATTTTGCATTCCCAAATGCTTAGCCATTTCTTATTATTCTAAGATACCTTAGACAGCGTCTTAAACTTGATTAACAACAATCAGCTGTATAAAATTACTGTATCAAACTTATCAGTTCAAATATTCACCCTCAGATCTGCTCCAAGAACTCAATCTCAAACCATTTAATAATCATCAAATGGATTAAACTATGTGTTTAAGCTGGCAAATGAAGTTATAATTTAGACATCTATCAACTCTGATACAATAGCCAGTTAATATAAAACTATGCTTTACTACCCAATAAATTAAAACCTCACTTGGAAATGAACATTGACATGATGTATATCATGCAGTCAATCCTTATTTAAATATCAGTTTAATAATAAAAGAATTTGAAGGAGTACAAAAACTCTATTTAGAAAACAATTACTAGATTTATAATTTTTATTAAAATAGACCTGAAAATTGTAGAAATTAATATTCATAGCTAAATATAATACTAAAGCCAAGCTAATGGAGCATCTAGTAAAATATTGAATGAATATATAAAGTGCAAATTTTATAAATAAATCTACTTATAAATTATATATATATGTAAATATTAGAAGCAAAGCTAATGTCAAAAATAAATAAGAGGAAATGGGAGCATATAATGCAGAATTGAATAAAGAATATAAGGAAAACGATCAATTTTAAATATCAAATAATTTGATCACATTATTAAACAAAACTATGATAGATAATTATTTTAAGAGAATGCAAAAAGACAGATAATAAATGATTCTTAATTTATTAGCCAAACCCTCTGAGTTAAATATCTGATTCAATGTAAATAGCAAATATTATTAATGTTTTTATTCGATTAAATTATGAACTGTATTATTAATAGTTATATGTTTATTCATAGTAAAGAATTGTATGGTTGTTCATTGAAATAGTATGATTAAGAAACCGTGATTGCATTGTCTACATTTGGGGAAGGCACCTAAGAATTATTGGGTATGATTAATATTAAAAAAGTGTTGTCAAATAAGGATGATAATTTGTAGAAAAAATCTTAAATCAATCTTGATTCCAAATTTGTTATTCAATTAATGTTGCTTAATGAGTTAATAGTTGTTGCAGGTGAAAGTTTCCAAATCTTCAAGTATTCTAAAAACAAAATTGATCATCTTGTCGATCTTCAATCCAATGAAGTGACTTCTTGTTTCGACAACGTTGATAATCAAAAGATTATTTCTGGTTCCATCAATTCAATTCTAACTATATGGGACATCAACACTCAAAAGGTTCTCTCCCAAACCTAAGTCTTCCAGAATCAAGAAATCTATGACTTGAGTCTAAGTGCTGATGGGAATGTTGGATCGCTAATTACCAATAAGAATGGACTCTTTCGCTTTGATGTAAGACTTAATTAAATTTTCCCCTTCTAAACCAGACAATCACTAAAATATAGCAAAATCAATTATAATAAATTTGACAACTCTTATGTAATGGCCATCGATCAAGAAAACGGTATCATCGATTTATACGATACAAGGCAAATACAATAAACCTGCCAAAGAATTAGATGTTAAGACATTATATCAAATGCTGACTGGTTGATGAACTCACTTATTATTTCAGCTTGTCAAGAAGGCAATGTTGAAATCATTGAAATGGATACTCATTTAAAGCAATATTAAATTCGCAAAGAATACACCATAGACAATATGTAAATTTACGATAACATAGTTGGTTTGATATCTGCCAATCATTTTGGATTGATATACCTAAAAAAATGATAATTATATTAATTACTATAATCAAATTTATCAATTAGCCTTTTGTAATGGATCTATATAAAATTGTCCGTCTACTTAGCAAAGGGCTCCAAATTAGATAGATTTATGCATATATTCTTCTCTTTTTATATATAAAGCATTCTGACTTAACAACTATTAATAATGAGAGAAATATATCGATTTTCATTGAAAATCAATTAGGAAGGACATTAAATAACACTATTTTCATGAAGAAAGGAATAAACTATAAACACTAACTTGGATTAAACTCATATAAGCCAATATTTAATTAAAATTAATATTAATCTTTAATATAATGATTTTAGGTATAGATAATTTTTATAGAATGGCAATTTAATTTCTGCAATTTGTGGTTCTTCATCTAGAAATGCTTCCTGTATAATTTTAGTATGTATTTGCAATGAATTGGGATAGGTTTGTGTAAGTTCCCATTATTTTAAAGCCATTTGTAATCTGTGGTTTATTGTAAGAATATGTATTACTGATATTGTTTCATAATTAATAAAAAAAGAAAGTATTTTTAATTATGTTATGATGCGATGAAATGTAAATATGAAATCTATTTTAGTCAATATTTCTAATCTGTAGAGTACATTAACATTTCTTTGGCTGTTATTTTTACTTTCTCGACATTGGATAGAGACCAAGGCAATCTTTTAACTTCGAAAGAAAACTAGATTAAAAAAAATTTATACAATTTTATCGTCTGAAATTGTATTCTATATTTTATTACATAAGACAGCGATTTTTTTTTTGGAGTCTTTCTGAATTTATTCATCTAGACAATCTACGATATTAAGTTGTATTTTTACTTAAATATTGTTCATAATATCGAACAAAAGTTTTAGAAGAAAATATTTCTTTTAAGAATTCTGAATTCATAGTTTTATTCTTGCTATTTTTTCTAAATGGCAATATGATATTTTTCTTAGTCTCTTGTTCTATTATTTCAATGAATTTTTTCTATGCGGATTTCAAATTAATCTCTTAGAAATTAAGTCTAATAAATACTTGTTTTATCATTTTCTTCCTGTACCTTTCTGAAAATGAACTTTAATGCTTTTCTCAAGCAAAATTTAATGAGTTCCTCCCTACTCTTATGTTGTTGCTATTGCTTTTGGAATAGGATCTCAAGGACACTCGCCAAAGAAAGTTGGTTTTTGTTTTTTAACGAAGAAATCACTTAATTCACATCTTCATCCTCATTGACTATCATCAATATATATTTTTCTAACGTTTCCCTCGATTCAAAAGGTACAGCATCTTTAGTCTCGAAAAAAGATCTTCTTGTACCCTGTGTTGTACTAGCATCCTCCTTGCATTACGCTAAAAATAGGTTAGTTGAGCTTACCTTGTTCAGATTAGGCAGGGATTTATTGAAATGGTTAAGGATAGAGTTAAGTTTGATTTACATAAGGATAAGCATACGCATTAGAATAATAATAATGTTGCATATTCTAATACATATTCCAATAGTTGTGTTATTAGCTGAGTTAGAAGTCAAAGATGAGTTAGTTGGTCAAAAGGCTATACATTTAGTTGTAATTTAATTCGAAATATTATAATTGGAAACAAAAGAAAGATATACTATTTAAAATGCCTTATAATACATAATATTCATTAATTAAATTTATCCACGTTTAACTAAAGCTGAAACAAGCATTTACAGGGCTTTGTGATACTATTTAATGAATTGTAAAGAGAATTTTAAACGAGAACATGGTAATAACCTACTGAATATTCTTCATTAATGTTAAATTAAATTACTGATATTTTTTAAACATTTCTTCAATGTTAGTTCAGTGCTCATATAAGAAATAATTGATGAGAATAATCAATCAAAACTACAAAAACCCTGTTATTAACTCAAAGTAATTACAAATGTTCTCAAAAACTAATATAATTGTAGAACTCAAAAAATGATTTCCAAATTTTTCATAATTAATAATAACAAATTAACAATAAATTTGAATAAATTCATATATTCGCAATAAAGTTTAGTTATTTTAAACGAATAAATTATCCAAAATATTAGTAAAAAATAAATTTGTTGTCATTGTTCTGAAAATTATAAAAAACATTGTCCTAAATATAATTAGGGAAAGAATGTAAAAAATTTAATTTGTTGTTATATAATAAAGCATTTATATTAAATAAATTATAAATATAATAAAAAGTTGAAATGTAAAACGCAATGTCAAGAAGACTTTCAAAAGAATTAGAATAAATGCAAAAGTCATTTGCAAATGAATTCAATATAAAATTGCCCAATAATGAAATTTCACATTGGATTGTTGGATTTGAAGGTGCAAAAGGCACCCTATATGAAGGGGAGAAATTTGAGTAAGTATTGAGTCTGATATTTTAGATTGTAATTCAAGTTCCCAAATTCATATGTAGAAGTTTTTATTCTTATTTAGCTTCTTTTCCTCTGAAAATAGCCAATCGAATCCCCTGAAGTATTATAATAATTAAAATTAGGTCGTCTTTCTAGGTAAGCCACCTGAACATGAACATATCTATTCAAATGGATTCATTTGTTTATCAATATTATACGATGGTATTTACTTTTAGAATAATTATTTTAGAATGGTCTGCTGCTCACAATGTATCGTCTTTGTGTCTCTCAATCCAATCCATGATGTCGAGCGCAACCATAAAAGTGAGGATAATGTTATTATAATCAGATGAAACCTCCCAATGATGCAGATTTTGTCAAGTAAGCAACTGGAAGAGGTCCAAAGAGTTATAAATGGACTTTTCACGATACCAAGTGCTGAGCCTGTTGAAACAAATATATAAATTCAATACGAAGCATTCATAATCATTACTAAACAATATCCTAATCTGAAACATCGTCCAGAATTTTCTACAAGTCTGTATTACTTTGACTGCTCGATGGAACCTTCTACACATTTATACTATTTCTAAATCCATTATCTTAGAGGTTTGCACTATTTCTGTATCCATTGTCTGATATCTGATTCTAAGATACCAACACAGATCCCCTATTAGAACCCATTGACATTCTGGATTTGTTCATAAGCATCTTGGTTGTATCAATCATGCTGGTTTTCTTTGAGGATTGTCTTACAGGACTACTTTGACAACTTGATAAATTGCTTTCGATTATTAAAATCAAATCATTAAGATCCTAATCAGCTGCTGGAGTCAGTTTCAACATACTTTACAACTTCAACACCAAATCCTTTTATTATTACTTTAACTAATTATTAACAGCAGAGAATTGGGCAATTTATAGTTTGCTTAATCTAAGTTCATCATTGAGTCTATTGATCTACTCTTTATATTTATCATCTTATGATAGTTCTCTAACAGGTGAAAATTGCTTGATGTTTTCAGAACTTCTCATCAACTATTCCTACATTAATTTGAGCTCCTCCTTGTAACCCTCTGCAATTTTATCGCATTCTTCTTAGGATTATTGCTTTGCATTCTTAAATTTATCCTCAAGAACTAAGATAGTATATTAACTGTTACCTTTGTATTGATTTTCCAATTACTTTTAAAATTTTATCTATTCATCTCTTTACAGATCTTTACTACTGCTAATGCGAGTCAATTCCTCCATATTTTTTTTAAGCTAATCTATCTCTTCTAAGAGTTGCTGATTTTAAATTTTTGTTTCTAATTGGTATTAATAATTTTTACATTCAAGTTCCTTATTTAAAGCAGACTCTACTCCCTCCTTATTAATCTAGTAATCATGGAAATCCTATTTTATTTTCTAATATTGTGAGTTCACCTCTCCAATTTAAGATTCAAATTATTGTTTTTACTCATTTAAAACTTTAATCTCTTATGATTATTTAGTATTTTCCTATTCTAATACTTTGAATTTGATTTCAAATTCCTTCAACTATGAGGTCAAGTCTTAAACTTCTTTTGTTAAATTGGACTCATTTTAACTTAATTTTTAAAGAAGGAGATTTTACTCATTAAGATGTTAATCCTACTCCTATCTTTTTGAAGATAAGCTTTGAATTTCAGTTTCTAGATCCTATATTTTACTTGTAAATTCTGATTTTTATTCTAGTATATTTTATATTATAGTTACGTTCTTTCTCATTATTAAGTTACTCTATTTAATTGGTAAGCAACTACTTTTTTTAAATTAAACCTATTAAATTAATTATGGAAATGAATACTTTGATTATCATTCTACAATAATGAGTTCGATTAAATTTATTTATCCAAAGTATTCTGAGTTTCAATGACCTTTTCATTTAATGTCTCATTTGTTTTTTACTTTTCCACATTTAGATTCTGTTCATTTTCAAGATGTTATTTTAATTATTGAATTTCTCCATCTTTCTCGTTTATTACATTCTTATGGTGATCAACATCTTCTTTTAATTTGGGAATCAATTCAACTTATTATTCAAATTATTATATTTAAGACTTAAATTGTTCTTGTTCTCCATTCAATGTTGATATTAATAAATCCTTTTAATTCAATAATTATTAAGATTATGATAGATCTTCAGTAAGTTTTGCTATATTTTTAATTTCATTCTTCTAATCCTCAATCTAAGCCTAAAGTATTTACTCTTTAGCCAACAGATCTAAAAGAAATTAAATTATTTGTACCTTAATTTTATTAGATCAGATCATTTATTTGATTATGTAAATTTTTCTCATTGATTAAAATTTTTTATTTAAAGGATTCAAATTTAAGTTCATTTTCTTAAAGACTGTCTATCAGTTTTTATTTCTCTTATTGTAAATCTAGATAATGTTATTGATGATGAATACTTTGGATTTGTTCTTTTAATTCTTCAATTGTAAAATTTAATTCATAAATTTAATTTTGATTAGATTATTAGTCCTAAATTCTGATTGGGGATTGTAATTCTACAATTTAATATTGAGAGTGAATACCTTTAGACTCAGCACATTGATTTGATGATCCTAAAAGGATCTCTTCGTCGAAATTTTCACAAGTCTCTTGATATTTGACCTCTGAAGCCAAGGTTTCAAATTAGCATTGATCTAAGGATTCTGTGGTTTGATTGTTTTCTTGGCTTCCTACTTTCTTGATGTTCTATAACATTTATGAGTTCTGGGATACTCTTATGGAACCTTGAATAATACTAATTAATACTGTTATTAAATTATTGAGATTTAAATTCTTCGTTTTGATAGTGTTCCAAAACTAAAATGTCATTTAAAGGGATACTTTATTTTAATTCTGCGATTTATTTGTTTAAGTCTTCAATGAGATTGAGCAGTTACTGATTCTTTTGAGTCAAACTAAAAATTTACTCCTGATTATCTATTTGAATAAAGAATATGAATTACAATCTTTGACTTCTTCAATTTAGAGATTGAGATCATTTATCACTTGCTGCTATTGCTACAGTTTGCATTTATACTCCAGATCCATAGATTCAAGTTCTTGCTCAATCATATGAAACAAATACATAGTTCCTTTTCTTGAAGTTTTTGTTTTAGCATTAAACTACTTTAGTCCATCTGGCTTTGCAATTGGACATATGAGTTTCTAACAGTCTACTCAGCTTGATTTTTCCTTTCTTCCTTGATCTTTTGTCTGACAACATTGATTTGCTCAATAATTTCTGCTCCACAATTTCTTCGATCCAATTCGGAAAGACAATTCGTGAATCGTATCAATTTCTTCTCAGCTCTCTTCTTGATCTACATCGCATTATTATATAGTGACAACAATTCCTTAATATCTGTTTATTGCTGATCCATTAAATTTATTATCAATTATACCTAAGAGATTACGCCATGTTAATTAACTTATAATCATACAAACACAAAAATTGAAATCGATAAATCTTGTATTCACTTATTACTCTAATCTTACTTGCTGTTGTTGTACTTCTCTAAGGCCCTGCAGATTTCAGATTTAAACAATTCTCTACTCTATTCCTTATTCAACTCGGAATTCAAGGTCTATTTCCTTTGATCCAAGCTGCAATTGAGCATAGACACACTTGACTTTTACAGTTAATTAGACTTTCATCTCCAAAATCTACTATATTTTAGTCCATTACTTATTAAGTGAGATCATTAACTCTCGCTCTCTCCTATTCTAACTTGAGATTTAATTCTTATTTTAAGCAATAACGTTACCTTAGACCTTTTTATCGTGATCACTTTTTTATTATTTTATTATGGAATTGGCTTAATGGAGTTCTAGATATAAATTATACACTAACATTATTTGAGATCGTTTATCTCATCGACGTAGAGATTGTATATATCCTAATGCTTGTCGTCTGAGTAAATGGAATTCAGAGTTGGCTTCTCCTCCTTGACTATAATTATATTTGTCTTTTTTACAATTAAACATATGATTGCTTGTGAGACGAGGACTAACTTGAGGAGAGTTTTAAGTAGAAAATGCCACTCTATCAGATTTGATTATTGTTCTTAGAGAATTGACCTCGCTCAATAAATCTGGAGTCATGTCATTCTTATGCAATTTATAATATTAACTAGAAAATTTGATAAAATTCTTTTCAGCCTTTTTGTTAACCTATTTTGAAACAGTGTAGATCTTCATCATTTCCCTTAATTTTTATTCATTCATTAATTCAATTATAAATTATTCATTAACATTTAAAATAACAAAACATTTTTACACCTAAATAACACAAATAATTTTATTCACTAACATCCCGTTCTCCATCTCCTCTCCAAGTTCTCAAAACTGCAATCAAACACAGCTTTGCCAAGCAATTAATTCACGTCATTGTGTCTCTAACACAACCAAATTGACAGATCCTTCCTAGATGTCACTATAGGAGGATCTAAATTACAATCAACATTCCCTCTTACTTTTCAAAATGTCCTGTTGGAAATGAGCCTTACAATGTTTACAAGCATAGAACTCAGCAATGGCATCAAATAAATTTCTCATCTTCTATTGTTACTCCTGAGTAGGCTCATCTGGATAATAGATGGCTGTAGTATGCAACATGTTCCAAGTATAATTGCCATATGTACTCCTGTTGAGTGGACATTCCTGAGACGGTTATTCCTCTTCGAATTAGAGCTTAGATCGCTTCTTGGATTTGAAATTGAGAATGTCTTCCTTTTCACAAATTGGCTCAAAACAATTCTTATCACTCATAGATTAAATAATAATTCTATAAATACAATCACAAATATAAAGATGCAGCAAAAACAATACCTTTCTTAAGCTTCTTAGAACTTTCCTTAAACTTATTTTCCAATTCCTTATTACCAATCACTTTAGCAGCCTCCTCCAATTATTTTATTAATTCATCCAATCGTCTTAGACATCTGATGATAGATCCTTCGAATAAATCAGTCATCTTGCAAATTTACAAGAAAGACTATCCCTGACACCATGCCAGTGTTACTTCCATCATTTAACTCTTAAATGTTGCTAAGTACTCTTTCTAAAATTATGATATAATAAAGAATATTACCTCATCAATATTCATTTTAGATTCTGTATATACAGTATAAAGGTATTTAGCCTAATCAAGCACTTTTGTGTACAATTATTGCATTTTATCATTTTTTAATTAGAATTTTTCACTATTATTTTCATCATGTACAAAGACACTCAATACAGCACAAATTTCTTCTGAAGCCAAATCATTGAAGAGACCACTGACTAATAGTTCAGTTAACTAATAGAAAATATTTAGATTATAATAAATACCATAATTTCATCTCCTGCTGATATTTCACAAGCCACTTTGCCCTTCATTTACACAATTTCATCCTTGGATATATATTGCAATCTTCTTAGAATTCTTTTCATTCTCTTAAGATCTCCACTCAAAACCATTTGTGAACTTTCCTCAATTTACTTATTCAACAATTTAATTGTTTAACCCAGTTTGATTTTCTCATCATAGGTCTATAATTCCTATTCCAAATTCTAATTGTTTAGGTCCTTCTTCACTTATTCTACTTGCTCCAATAGTTATTGTCTCTATTCTAACAATTTATCCAATTAATCATCATTGATCTTCATGTCCTTAATTGGATGAATAAGAGGTGGCTACCCTTTAAATTCCTTGAGCAATTTAATCATGGTTTATTTAATTTGTTATTTGCTTTCATTGGTTCTGAGATCCTTGGGCAAATTCAATTTGATAGTGCTGATCTCATAGAGTTACTCAATAGACACTGGTACTATTTCAAACTCTCCCTCTTAATCAAGTGATAATTGAGGCTAGAGTGGTTCATTCTTAATGATATTTAGATATATATACCTTCTTTCTTTTTTGAACATACAACATCACATCTAAAATGATAGATTACTCTTGATCTTTATTCTTTTTATTGCCAAACTTCTTTTACATAAAATTGATTGATATACCCCATCCCCAATCTCCATCTGATCCTTTGATTCTAATGATTCTGCCAATATGCATAAATGGTAAGACTATTTATGGTTGATAGATAATCTTCCTTATTTTATTATAGACGTGTGTAGATTAAGAGATTAGATCATGATAATTACCCAATTTGTCTTCATTTTCTATTTATATTTAGTCTCGTTTTTGTTTGAAGTCCTGTAACTTCTCCTTCATTTCAGGTAATTACCTATCATTCTAGAATTGATGGAAAGACTTCTTGATAATGAATTCTGGATCTGTGTCTTCCATCCTCATAGAATTGATAAGCATATTGTATGATAACCTGAATGATGAATTCAAACAATCTGATTTTCCCTTGAGCATAGATTTAGCCACTTCTTAGTCCATCTTCTCATCACACATTAAAATGCACACTCCCTTATCATCTATACCTCTTCTACCAGCTCTACCACTCATTTGAATATACTCTCCTCCTTGAATCCATCTGAATTGTTCACCATCGAATTTTTCTGACTGAAGTGAAAACCACAGTTCTAGAAGGCATATTCAATCCCATTGAAAATGTTTCAGTTGAAAATAATGCCTTAAGATATCCTTCTTGAAAGAGAATTTCGATGATTTCCTTGACTATTGGTAATAATCCCCCGTGATGGATTCCTATTCCTTTCTTTAAAATTGGAAGCATTAATTGAATTTATGGTAGTTGTCTATCCTCTTCAGATAAGCAATTCATAGCATTTTTATAGATGGTTTCAATATTCTCTTTTTCTTTTGGAGTAGTCAAATCCAATTTCTACATTCCAATAGCATATCCTTCTACTTCTCTTTTAGAAAAGGAGAACACTATGGCTGGTGCTAATTCTCTCTCTTAGATCATCTTCATCAATTTAAATAGATCTGAACCCTCAGTAGCCTTTCTCTTCCTTGTATTTTCAACATTTTCCTCCAACTTTGCTACTGCCTCTTGAAATTTATCTTCTTTGAATTTTCCTGTTTCATCAACAACTAAATAGATTCCCTCAGCACCACTTGGAAATAGATAATGTTGTAAAGGTGTAGGTCTATAATCAGTATAGACGACATGACAAGGTTGGCGTTTGATTCTGCAAACCCATTCAGCAAATTCACTAGCATTAGGAATTGTAGCAGATAAAAAGACAAATCTAACCTAATGATTTAATATAGATGTGTACATTTTAATTCAATAAGATGATGGTCTCTTCCCAAACCACTCCTCTTTCTCTATCTCTCATATAATGTACTTCATCCATAATTACCCATGCTACTTCCCTCACAATTTCAGAGCCTCTATACAACATACTCCTTAAAATTTCTGTTGTCATTACCAAACAAAAGGCATTCTCATTCAATGTCACATCTCCTGTCACCAATCCCACATCTCCAAATTCCTATTACAATTCTCTGTATTTCTAATTTGATAAAGCCTTAATTGGAGAGGTATACACAACTCTTTGCTTGTCTCTCTTAGCCATAGCTATTGCATATTCTGCTACTGCTGTTTTGCCTGCACTTGTATGGGCAGCCACCAATACTGATTCATTGGATTCCAAAGTCTTCACTGCTACTTTTTGGAATGGATCCAAAGTAAACTTATATTATTTTGCATTTTGTTTCTTGTCTAAAAGTGGCTAGTAATCTTCAGGTGTGTACCACTCATGAATACACCCTTCATTCTCTTGGTTTTTTATTATCTTAAATGCTTCAACCTTCTCCTCTGCTTCTACATTCATTGACACTTCCTCCTCTACTTGGTTCTCCACTTGAATTCCATCGGCATTTGCCTTAGTTTCAAAAACACCAAATAAATCCATTAATTAATTAAAGTAATATATTGAGTTAAATATTTCCCATAAAATTAATTTATTTTTGTATTTTTTTTACACACTCTCTAATGATAGTCAAACATTACTCAATCAAAATCAACAATCTAATTGAGAATGGCAAGGTCCATTATTAAATCATAGTAACCAGCTTCACCAACCCTGCAGATACTAAAACAACTATGAACAGATATTCAGAACTTAAAGACTTTCATGAATAATTGATTAAAAACATCAACCTACTTAAACTCTAGTTATAATTGCCTGAATTCCCAAAAAGGTCTCTCTTCTCCAAAACCAACAAGAATCAAGAAAAGATTATACAAAGACAACAAGAATTAGAACTCTATTTCAATCAACTTTTCAGCATCGATAAAATTCTAAGCTTAGCACCTGTCCAATTGTATTTGCCCATCGAAACACCTTTAAATTAATAGTAACTATCCTCAGTCTAATCATAGAATGAAAATCAATGTCTCAATTGAAAGCTACACCGTTTATGATGATGTCGTAATCTACTCTATGCGATTTAAAAATAGAATCACAAAAGAAGAGTGGATCTACAAGTAGAGATACTCAGAAATCAAGAATATTCACGATGCATTGGTTGAGTAGGGATATAAGGGCAAATTACCTCCATTTCCCACTCGCAAGCTTTTTGGTTAAACTAATGAAAATCCAGGTATGCAATCTATTTTCATCCTTTCTAGAGACTATCGAAAAAAGAAGAGAAGATCTAGAGGTCTATCTTAATGCTATTTTTAGCACCCAAGAAATCTACGACAATGAGATAATCTAATTTTTGATTGCTGATTCCAAAAAGTATTTTGAAACCAATAAAAAATTGGAGGAATAGAAAAAAGTATAAACCTCTTGATTTACTAGAATACAACTCATCAAGTTACATCTATTCTACATTTTGTATATTTAATTTTTATAAATCAATTTTAACTACTTATGTAAGCAAGCAGCAGTGTTCATTCAACCAATCTTGATAAATAACCTAAATACTCGCAATTTGTAAATGCCTAACTTTTTAGTGGCTATCGAGTTCGTGGGAAGGATCACTCTAAACATTCCTTTAATTAATAACTGAGTCCAACAAATGATTAAAAAATAGCAAACAATTTATCAGCGTCTCAAAGTTATGTGAATGCAATGAAAGCATTACAAGACAAGATTAAATACTTAGAAACAGAAAACTAAAATCTACAATCCCTAATTGTATATCCATTCAATTACTATTCACAGAGTTCTGGGGGATTAATTAAATCATTCGAGGTTAAACAAAGACATGTAAGCGCTCATTAAAAACCCAATGAAAATCAGTAAATAAGAGATGTGGAATTAAAACTGGCTTAGGTGGAAGTTGAAAAATAATAAATCATAGAAGAGAGCGAATAAAAAATATAATAATTGCAAGACAATCTAATGAACATAGCTCAATAATCTGATTAAAGATATAGAGAATAATTGGAATAGATACAACAATTGTAATTAATTTATTTACTGTTTTTGTTAGATAGGATTAATTGGAATTGCAAGGAGAAAACAACTAAAACTACAGGATTAAAATTAACTCGTAAACTCAAGCAATTCAATAAGAAAAATTAGTATTTATATTGACTACATCTGTAGAACAACAATAACCTTGAATTTATTTTGGATTAGGAAAAGAGGGAGACCAAATTCTTAATTGAAAAGAATGAACAATTGTAAGAGGAAATGAGTAAATTAAAAGAACAATTCCTTGAGATACGAACTTATATGAATTGGTATACAAAGTAATATGATGAGAAGAAATTTCAAAGTATAATCCATGTGCTATTATAGAATTGCAGGAAGAAACTATGAAATAAAAAAATTAGATTCACGAATTAACTAGTTAAGTGGAATAGTATAAGGAATTAAATTTAAAGTTACAATTTGGTTTAGATCATAAAACACAAGAATTGGAGAAATCAGAATTGAAGAGAGTTTAGAAATTGTCAGAGTCTAATATCAAAATTGATTAACTGAAGCAATAATTAAATAATTTGTCTTCCAATTCCATAATGCATACTTAAAGTCCAAGAGAGACATTTAAGAAATGCAAATAAAGTGCAGAGATTGTTAAAAAAACATAAAATTTAAGGAACTATAGATAGCAGAATAATGATAGCAAATAACAATTACTTGAATAACCTTGCAATTCAATGTTTAATAGTCCGTAAGAATCATATAAAATACAATAAAATGACTCTTAAAGCAGTGTTTTCAGCAGATTGATAGTAAAGACTCAAGAAGAGAACTTTCTCACTCAATAGAAGAGTGAAGATAGGAATAATATTGGAAATCTTATCGATGAATAAATTCAAACTATTTAATTAAGTGCAAATAAATAAGAGAAATATCTCCAAATTTAACCTAGAATCTAAGAACTGAATGATTAATTGAAGATTCTAAATTAAAAATATGAAGAAATTGAAAGTGCGATTTCATAATTGACTGATTTGAAAATCAAAAGAGAAAAAAGACAACTTTTGCTTCAAATAATAGATAAAATACAAGACATAAATAAAGAATTAAATACTCTTGTAGCTAAACAAAAAGCTAGTTAGCAATTTTGAATCTTTCTTTAAATTTTATTATTCTTATTATAGACATATATGTTTTACTAATGTATGATACTTGAGTATTAATGATTTCTCATCAATATCTTATCTTAACATTGACAAGGAATGAAATCGAATTCACCAAATAGATTGAAAAATGTAAAATTAAGAATATTGTTGATTTATTATGAATATTAATCTATAGAAATCTGCCCTTATAGTCATAATTGATCGCGTGGTGTAGGGGTTATCACGCGTCCCTAACAAGGACGAGGCCGCCAGTTCGAGACTGGCCGTGATCATTTTTTTTAATTAATTTCTTAATGTAATAAATTTTTTGGTTTTTGGGATTGCTATTTACAATAGATTGTCAAGATCCTAATGATGCAGTATTTTCATAGTCAATAAATGTAGTCTTGAATGGTCAATTGAAACATTATTATGTGGGTAATGTGGTTGTACATGCATCAAGCAGATAAGAGAAAAACGAATATTTTCCTGAAGATTCTACCACATTTGATGAAGATGGGACACCAGAATTCATAGAGTATTTAGAACCTTACGATTATGATTAAGAAATAGATTTGAATGATTTAAGGGTTTCTAGAATATATCCAGATGTAAATAGAAATTAAGTCTTGCCCTACAATATCCAACAAGGCAATATGAGTGATTATGTTGTAAAAAAGTACCTTGGAGATGGTACATTTGCTTTTGTTTAAAGCGCAATTAGAATGAGTGATGGATTGCCCGTTGTATTAAAGCAAATTAAAAAAGAATATACATGGTGGGCAAAGATGGAAGCCTAAGTTTTAAACACACTGAATGAGGAAAGCAATCCAAACATTGTTAGATTGGTTGATGCATTCTTCAATGATTCCAGTCCAGTTCTAGTCTTTTAAGAACTTTAAAATTGCACGACTTTTGATTACAGAATCTATAATTATTATCATGACTTAACCCCTGAAGATATCAAAAATCTATACTTTAAGTTATTTCAAGCTTTGGCAACTAGTCACGCTAAAGGAATCATGCATTTAGACATAAAACCTGCAAATATCATAGTAAATAATGATCAAATTTAATTGATTGACTGGGGAGTAAGTGATTTCTACTTTCCTATGAAAGAATATAGAACAAGAGTAGGCACTCGTCATTATCGAGCTCCAGAATAATTGATTCATTATAAATATTATGATTACGCAGTTGATGTTTGGGCATTAGGTTCTATTTTTGCAACAGCTGTTTTTAAGAAATATCCATTCTTTAATGGAAGGAATAATGATGATTAACTCTTAAAAGTGGTTAAAGTATTAGGATCTAAAGATTTCTTTAAGTTTTGTGATAAGTACAGTATTTCAATTCCAGATGATCTCCATAGTAAGTTAATTGGTCATGAGAAGATACCATTAGAAACATTTATAAATGATGAGAATAGAGAATTAGTAACACCCTAAGCCATTGACTTACTAAATAAAATATTTGTTTATGATCATGCATTTAGAATAACTGCAGAGGATATTTTGCAACATGAATATTTTACAGATTTATGATTGATATAGATAATCTTAATTTAATCTATACTTATGAACATTTCATTATGTTTAACTCTTTTATAAAATTAATATTATAACTGATATTTTTAGTTTTAAAGGATTACAATTATTGGATTAAAAAATGCTACAATTACAAGTTTTTAGTTATTAATAATATTTATAAAAAGTAATTGTAAATGAGTTAAAAGAAATAGGAAATCTCAACTTGGATATTGGCTCATACATAATTGGCATAAGCTTTGGAAGATGCTTGGTAGGAGTTTTGCAAGTAAAAAAGCTTAGAAGATGATTGTAATGATGAGCAAGAAATCAAGAGATAATAATATGAGAAAGAGAAAAATATTGGATAAATTGTGTAGGAGGTTTGGGAAGCCACTTTAGATAAGTTGAAGCAAAATTAAAATTAACATAAAAATTCCAGGTCCAACCTTTTTGATGCTGAATGCACCAGCTATAACATTCATTAAGAGAAGAATTTTGGACTCAAAGATATTACAAGATGGAGATTATCATTACGGGATTGCAAATTAGAATAAAATAAAATTGGCAATGGAATCGTTGAAATTCAAGCATTAGAATTCAATGAAGATCCCAAAAAGAAGAAAAAATAAAAATGAATTATTAAATCTAATAAATTGCTTCTAGATATATTACTTATAAGTGCAATATAGGAATATAAAATAGTATTTATTTATTGAAAGAATAAATAATTATTATAATTTATTAACAATTCTTTAATTAATTATAAGATTTAAATCAAGTTTGTACCAAGTTCTAATAAATTCTGAAAATTCTATGTTTGCTTATTAAGATCTTAAAGAAATGGACAATACTAAAGAATTAAATAGAATTTTTTAAATTTTAATTATAATTAGAATTAATCTAGATGAAATATTATTCTTGTCTAAGCAGAACAGCCTTAGGATTATAAAATTGCATAAGTCAAGTTTGACAAAAATGTATCCTAATTAAAATAGTATACTTCTATAAAAGATTCAAGAAGTGCAGAAGATATGAATATTATCTTTGAAATGTATAGATAAACATGATTATAAATATAATTTTTAAATAAATATTGGCAATTAAACTTAATGAAATTCTTTAAGTTGTCTTGAAAGTAATACCTTGAAAATAGAAGTATCAATGGATTTCATAAATTATTATAAAGATACCCTTAATGATATTTTTATTGATTAGCATATTTTATAAGCAAGATAAATTAATTAAAAACATCATAATTTAAGAAAGTTATCATAAATATCATTCTTCCCTGATATTAATTTCTCCAATAATATCAAGTAATCATTGATATCTAGATCTCCTCAGAATACAACAGGTATTAAAAAGATCAAAATAATATTCAATTCTTTATAGCATACAATTTTTGAGATGATTTTCCTCCAATTACCCTTGAATTCTGTCTTGTTCAATAAGGACTAGATAATAATGCAATATATTGATTTCTTACAGAGCCTTATTATCGAATTTCTTTTGAATAATTGGTTCTTAAGTTCTATGAATTTGTAGAAATATAAGAATGAATGAAATTCTACGTTGTGTTCTTCAATATTTAGAATGAGAATTCATTTATTAATAAATCAAATGAATGAATTTAACGATTTCAAATAATTGCGTTAAAATTACTCAAATGCTTTGGAGAAAAATATTCAAAAACTTCAAGGCAGACTAAAGGCTCTGAATAATAATATCATAAACTCTACATCAGCTTAAAAAATAACAATGACGAAGAATCCGACAGAAGTGAAATCATTAAGATCATCTTGCTTATTTACAGACAATAATTTGGCATCACCAACCGACAGATTCGAGAGTAGTCAAGTTTTTGCTAATTTTAATCGATACAATAGTCTGGATGTCCCTTAAGCAAGTCAAGGGGTTTAATAAGGCAAACAATCACCAGATGTTTTTGAAAATATTTTTTTGAAATAATCGTATATCCCTTACGAATAGAAATAAATAAAATAGGCAAATAAAACAAAGCAAAAAAACACACAGAGTAATACTTTGAAGATAACAAAAAAAGCAGAAAAAAATCATTATCTGAGCAATTAGATGAATAGTTAATCATTGTAAAATATTAAGAAAAAAGATGATATCTCGTAAGATAAAACCCTGAAAAGGAATCCAGAGAAAAAGAAAGCCCTAATTCCTGCTGCTGCTTAACAAAAGACAAAAAATACATCGCGTTCCCCATAAAAACAAAGAGTAAAACAGAATAAGTAACAAACTCCGTAACAAAATCTACAGAAACCATTGCTTAATGAAATTTTGAAAAAGTTTGTTTCATCAAAGACTAGTTTAAGCAGAACAGTATCTAAATCCAAGTCTAAATCTAAGTCAAAATCGAAATCTCCTGAAAAAGAATCTACTTCTTTTAAAAAGAAACACAAATCTAGATCCAGAGAGCAAGCCATTCATCATTATAATGAGCAAATCACATCTTAGTTTAGTCCAACACAAGAGAAATTTTAGATGGGGAACATCGAGTACTCTCCCAGTCTTCTTCGGTAAGTGAGAACACTGAGTAAAAAGAAGGGAAGGAGCAAATAGAAACATTTGCAACAACAACAATAATAATAATAAATTACTAATCCTAGTCCTAATAAGGTGTCAGAGATTCACACTTTAAGATTGAAGCATCTATTGAGAGACAAATCAAACAAGCAGGACAAAAAAATAAGAACGCAAATACGGACTACCGAATCTCCTATTCCAATAAAGAATTACAAATTAGATGTATTACAATAGTGTTTATCCTTAGGTACCTTAAATTAAAAGTCTTGAAGATCAGCCAAAGGATGACTCAAAGCCAAGTTCTGTAAGACTCAATACTTTGTCAATTTAAAGATCTGATGAAAAGGATAGCAGTGTGTTGATGAATATCTTTCATGAATTAAAGAATTTATCAGAGGATCAAATTCAATAATTTTAACAAATATTAAAGCAGATTAGAGTTGAAAGGAGGGATGAGGAATTATAGACTTCAATTTCTGATTTGAATTAAGCTGTGGAAAATTTAAAAGCAAACAATCAATCAAATTAAAAGAATAACATTACAGAAACTCATTTGAAGATGGCATTGGAGGAGTTCCCTAAGAAATCACATGCATCATCACCGATGTCAAACAGCAGTTTCATTTTTAAGAAAGAGTTCTTGACTAATTCTTAAATAGAGGAGATATGTCAACAAAGGGAGAAGGTATTTAAGAATCATATCAATTAGAGCATAAAATTAAGAGTTAATAGTTAGATGTAGGCATTTTAGACCTTGTTGCAGCAATAGAAAATATCTCCGAGATCGTTTCATCACAATAAACAATTGGTTTAATCTTGGTTCTCAAAGCAAGCCGATTAATTGTAGAAATTCAAATCGGAATTGCAGAAAGTGTAAAAACAATCGAATACTTTGTTGAAGAAGACTGAACAGGATGTGAATATTGTTAAGGACTTGAAAAAAGACTAGATGCTCGTTTTGTCTTAGTTATGTATGTATTGGCACTTTAATAGTTAGAATAAATTTCATTTGATTAATCTGAAATTAAAGACGAGAGTTTCTTGGATCAATCGGATCTCTAATTCAGTATTCCCAATTCTCCAAAAATAGTAACTCCAAATACTAAATTTTTGAATTAGATTTACGATAAAAATGAAATGAAATTAGCTTAATAATAACCAATATCGTAATAGAAGTAGAATTAATTTTCAAAACCATTTTAGTAAGAAACAAAAAAAAAGGATTTTGAAATTTCAACATTTAATGAAGAACTCTTTTTTGGAAATTAAATTGCAAGACCTTTATAGGTATCACCTAATAATGAATCCAAATAAGTAATAACAGATTATCGAGAACCGTAGGTGTAAATCTATGGTTTGAATTCAGCTTTGAGAGTGGAGGAGGAGACAGAAAAGATCATCGAGCAATTAGTCAATGAAGCATCGAACAGTTTGAATAAAATAGAATTGATTCAGTAGTATGCTTATCAAACCAATGCTGGAATCCTTACAAACTTGGGAGTTATAAACAACTTCATCAATTTGATGTGCTTTGCTATTTTAGGTACACAATTGAAATCTAAGGATATAGAAAGCAATCAGGAGGAATTTCTGAAGAGAATGAACACTCCCTATGGTAGGAAACCCATAAGCAGATTGAGATAATTACATGGTTAGGATGATTTCGAAGATCATCATGAAGTTCAACCACTCTACTAAATAAGTTATAAAAGAAATCTATCATAGAACAAGTTATGGAAACTCAAAATTAGTATGAAAAAATTCACAACTAGGCCATATTTGATGCTTTCAATGAAGCCTTGAATATTCTGAGACCCTTCTACCAAGACGAAGGAATTCCCTACCCTTGGTGCACTGAGACCAATATTTCTCAGAGAGTCTGTTATGGAATAGAGGACATAACGATTATTTTAGAGAGGGCAAGATAGAAAGTGTTTGATTGGTCGAAGACTTTATGTGGTATGAAATGAGCATTTAAGAATGATTAGGATTGTTATCTGATGAGATTCCTGTGATATCGGTTAGACAACTGAATTATGAGTAACTCATAATTATGCAGGAATGCCAAGGAAATGATTCATTGGCCTACATCAATGAGGAGAGGATACAGAGTTGTCTTTAGATAGAAGTATGATACTAAATAGATGTGATTAGTTGTAAGAGGGCGAAAGAAAGTGGTCTCAGATGACACAGGAGTACTCTGAGGTTCTGATGGAGATAGCAGATTACCTATTTGAAGAGTTGACTGAAGAGATGGTCGTTGAGGTTTTTATGAAATGAAATTTAATTACTTTTTTGTATTCTAGTTAAAGAAATCAATTTTAAATTAAAATTTAAAAATATAAAGCAATATATAACACAAAATCATTTAGCAATTCCTTATTCAAGTCTATAGAAAGCGCCTTTAAGGCCAACCAATTTTTAGTAATTTCCTTCTTCAACGATTTTACCGTCTTCGAAGACATAGATGGCATCAGAGTCCTAATGGATATTAAAAATGAATTACTTTGATTGTTGAGATTCTATGAGCAATGGCAACAGTGGTCTTTCCTTCCATCAGTTTATTTAGACTGTCTTGCACTAATTATTCACTTGCAGCATCTAGAGCACTTGTGGCTTCATCAAGTAATAAGAGATTTGAATCTCTAAGGATGGCTCTGGCAATGGCAATTCTTTATTTTTGACCACCTGAAATTTAGGCTCCTTTTGGTCCTACTTATCTATCGAATCCTGTTCCCCTCTGTTGTTCAGTTCCTTTTTGTTCTGCTTAGGTTTCTTCAAATTAATTTTTAGTAACGAAATCATAAGCATTGGCTTTCTTGGATGCGTTTTCTATTTACTCCATAGTAATCGCTTGTAGATTATATTGGATGTTCTCTTTTATGGTACCATTGAATAACACTGGTTCTTGTGAAACAATTCCAAATTGTCTCCTAATATATCTGATATCATAATCTGTTATGTCGATGCCATTGATAGTGATAACACCTTGATCAGGTTCATAAAATCTCATCAACATTTACATCAAAGTAGACTTGCCACAACCAGAAGGACCAACAAAGGCTACCTTCTATCCTTGTTTAACAGTCAAACTCAAATTCTCAAAAACATTCTTTTCTCTTCCAAAATACTTGAATGTAAGATTGTTAAAATGGATATCTCCTTAAACTGGTACAGTGAGTTTCTACTTTTTCAATCTTTGTTCTCTCTAGAATTCATCTTCACTGTCAAGAATTTCAAAAATGTTCTTGCTTGCATTCTTAGCTGCTCCAATATCACCTGCAAAGGCAGCGTTATTCCCTGCACTCATAGTGGCGAAAGTGATGGCAAGAATGGATTTGAACATGTCTTCAATTGTGAGGACTCCATCTCTGCAAAGAATGGCTCCAACATAAAAGACTATAGCATTTATGATGAACATTTGCATTTAAGAAAATCCAAAAGCCAAACCAGCATAGACTCCTCTTTGTTTAGCCTTCATCAATGGAAGTTAGACCTTTTTTGAATAAATTCCAAGAATAATTTCCTCATTTCCAAAAGATACAACAGTTCTAACATTGGTGACAGCCTCCATAATCAAATTACCTGAATCTTTATATGCTTCATCAGTGAGATCTGAGAACCCTTACAAAAATTGAGTTTGCAATATTCCTCCGATATATGACATAGGAGCCAATCCAAGCATAATCAAAGTCATTTACCAACTGGCAATAAATGAGATAACTATTCCACAAATCAAGGCACCAACATTAGCTATATTGATACCCAAAATTGATGAAGTGAGTCCATTAATCAATTTACAATCGACTGACAATCTGCTTGTCAAAGTACCTGCATTATTTTTTGGGATGTCAAAATAAGCAATGGGCATTCTTAACAATTTTCTATAAGTGTCTAATCTTAATTTGCAGGTGAGTTTCTCTCCCACATAAGCCAAGAAGTACATTTGGAATGTCCACAATATTTAAGCAGCCACTCCAATTAAGAAGAACCAAAGGGCAAGTCTATCTGCTTTGGTTCTTACTTCATCCTTTAAATCATCTTTGAAAAGTTAGCACATTTCTGGTGTTGGATTATCGTAAGTCGTTGAGCATTTTTAATCAGCAAATGATGGGTTAGATTCAACTAAAACAGTGATCATTTCTGCTAAGAATAAAGAGAAAACTGGGAAAGTGCATCCATTTGCTAAGGCTGCTATGATACCAATAAAAAATTGTGCCTTCTCATCAGAATTGTAAGTGAACAATCTACCCATTTGTGCATCTACTTCTTTTTTCTTTTCTACTTCTTCAGTCTTAGGTAATGGTTAGGCTTCTATGTCAGTATCAATTTTCTTATGATGATGGTGATGATGATGATGATGACCTTATCCAGAAACCTTCTTTACTAGTTCAGGTACTCCCAAGTCCTAAAATCTATCAATCTCCTATTTAACAGCAACAACTATGTTTTGTTGATCAATCATATTCATCTTTATTTAGACGGATCTTTAAGAACTAGCTTTTTAATCTTAGATATTCTTTTCTGAAGGACTAGAAATTGAAGAACTGGATTCATCTTCATGCTTCTAAGCTTGGATTTAATTCTTAGCCAAAATCTCATATTTTCCATGCAAGTTCATTAACTCTTAATGAGATCCCATTTCAATGACTACACCTTTATCAACCACATAGATTAAGTCAGCATTTTAGATTGTGCTTAATCTGTGAGCAATGACAATGGTAGTAATACCCTTTGACACTTCATCCAAAGTTTCTTAAATCAATCTTTCATTGGTTCTGTCCAAAGCACTGGTAGCTTCATCAAGTAACAATATCTATGGTTTCTTCAAGATGGCTCTGGCAATTGCAATTCTCTACTTCTATCCACCACTCAATTGACCTCCTCCAATTCCAACATAAGTCTCCAATCCCTTATCCATTTTTGATACAAAGTCCCAAGCATTAGCCTTCTTCAATGCATCAATCATCTCAGATTCAGTTGCATCAGTTTTACCATACAATAAGTTCTCTTTGATGCTGGTAGCAAATAACACTGGCTCTTATCCGACAAGACCAATTCTACTTCTCAAATCAACCAGATCTAAGTCTTTCACATTGATTCCATCAGTTCCGCCAAATAACACCTCTCCTTCTTCACAATCATAGAATCTTTCAATCAATTACATCACAGTAGATTTACCACAACCACTCTCTCCTACCAAAGCTACCTTCTTACCAGCTGGGATATTTAAGGTCAATCCTTTCAATATTTTTTAGTCTGGTCTGTTTGGATAGCAAAATTAAATATTTTTCAATAAAATTGTTCCATTAAAAGATGTTAACTTTTTTGGGTTAACAGGGTTGACAATTCTTGGATGTCTATCTAAAACAGCGAACATTTTAACTGCTGCCTGTCTACCTTTAGCAAAATTCTATACACAAGGACCTGCCTATCCTAATGAGAATCCACCAGTCAAAATGGCAAAAAAGATAATCATCACATCTCCTACTGTATAAACTTCTCCCATGTTGTGATTAAGAGTCTTTTGATATTAATATATTCAATACTTAATCAGATATTAATTTAGCTCCATACCAGAAACCAAGTGCATAAGCCCAAAGCATGGCTGCCCATAAAAATCCAAAAGCTAAACCAACACCAAATTGATAGCTGATTGTTGTTGCAGTTGCTTAAAGTAGATGCTTTTTGTATTTCTCAACTTCGAAGTCCTCACCATCCAACATCTTCACTGTCTTAATTGCATTGATTGCTTATTCTGCTAATGCTCCAGCATCAGAATATGACTTTTGGGTTGCATTCTCAGAAGTTTGGATAATAATAGCAAATATGGCTGTGGCTATTGAAATTGCTGGTAGAGTGGCTGTTACAACTAAGGCTAATTACCAACCACTAAAATATTATTATAAAAATTTACTAAATGTAACCAATTAAAAATCCAAAGAATGACATAGAAAAAGTCATAATAAATGTGGGAACTTTCTCTCCTATGGCTCCCTATACGGCAAAGGTCTCATTTGCCACTTTGCTATTCAATTCATTTGGATTAATTGTATCAAACCAGCCAATCTCTTATTTTAAAATTGCAGCAAAATATCTTTTTCTAAATTCTATACTCTGATTTTCACCAGTTATCATCCATGTTGCAAACATTATAAAGGACATCAGCATTGTCCCAGCAGCAACAATAATGAAATAACTATACATATTTTTATAATAATTACATTGCATTTAACCCTGCTTATCGAACCATTTCGTCGCCTGTTTACGAAAAAGAATCAGTCATATCTCCAAAAATGATTGAAAAACTTGGAAATGAAGCTCCATTGAGAAAAGCTGCAATCCCACCTATGATCATCAATAGTTTGTCTTTTGGACTCGCATACCTGAGAAGCTCAAAATATGGAACCATTGGTTCTTCTTTAGGCTAACTATTGGCTCCATTCCCATTTGTCAAAACCTAATTTTCTTATTAGTTTTCTGTTTTCATTATTTATATTTTTTTATGAAGAAATGAAATTCCTAAAAAGCTTTATACTATAAATAATGGAATTTCTGATAATTCATTTTAATCAAGTTAAATCGTACTATCTATAAATTATTCCACATTATTTATAAAGATTTTATTAACTTCTACGTTCATTACGAAATTCTAAA
Organism: Paramecium tetraurelia; assembly: GCF_000165425.1. NCBI lineage: Eukaryota > Ciliophora > Oligohymenophorea > Peniculida > Parameciidae > Paramecium > Paramecium tetraurelia. Next base: position 113,919 of record NW_001799004.1, on the reverse strand, counting down.
CACTAGTCTACCTACCTAAACAACTGGCAATTTGTGAATTCAGGAAATTTTTGTAAAAATCCAACATTATATACTCCATGTCTATATTTTGACTAAACAAAATTATAACTTAAACTATTATATTCATACATAAAAATCATCAGTCATCAACATACTTCAATCTATAAGTACTCATTTAGAAGGATGAAAATTTAATGAGTTAATGACCAGAAAAATAAACAATTAGAAAAGAATAAATGGAGAATTAAAGTGGGAATGAGAGGAATTTGAAATGAGGAGGTTAGTAATTAGAGAAGCTAAAAATAAAAGAGATGCCATAACTTTTAACTAGTTTTTATGTCTTTTTCTAAAATAATAATTCTAAATTCCTAAAATTAAAAAATCTAAATTCTAATGATGTTGTATTATTTTTTCGATTTGTGATATATATGAATGATTTATATGAAAATTCATGCAACTTGATCACTTTCTAAGAGCCACAATTGAAAAATAACATAGATTAAATAATTTTTTTAAATAATGAGTAAAAGTCATTCCATTGAAAGAAAGAACAAGAATAGAATAAAATGCGCTCAAATGAGTTCTGAAATACATTCTATGAAAGAAATAACAATATAGAAGTTGTTTTATATTTCATTAAAAATGACAATGATCTTAGACATCTTATTAATTTGATATCAGAATTGGTCATTTTTAGCTGTTTCTTGTTTCAATTGGTTGCAATAAATTTAATTTTATTTATTTTAAACAATGCATTCTTTCTTCTTTTGCAATTTAGATTTTTATGTTTCTTTTATTTATTATTATAAGACTTATTAGAATTCCTGAAAATTTATTTTATAGCTTAAATATTAGTGATCAGGTAATAAATAATTAGTTTAACCAAGTATCTGATCTCATAAAATAATTTGATAAAATTATTAGCATAATTTTTTTTCTCTAAAACTTTATGTAATTAACTAGGAATAGACAAAGGAAAAATAGTTTTTACCTTCACTATGATTTTTTAAATTTTAATGTTTAGGCACTCACAAATAATATTATTCAGGAAAAGTATTAGAATTCTTTCTTACTCATAAATATCAAAAATCATTAATGTATAATTTTTACTATATTAATCATTTTTTTCTTGCAAAAATGGTTGCGCTTAAAATTTTTGTTCCACTATTCTAGAATTCGTTTAACTCTTCCTAAGAAACATACTTTAACATCAGTTCATCTGGGAAATCAATTACCTTTTCTTTTTTAATTTAGATATCAATAAATCCTAGGTCTTCTAGAGTTTTTAAATAAATGTCTTTTCTAAGAGCGCCTGAAACTCCACCTATATGCAATTCCTAAGCTTTTCTAATCGCTAAAGGCAAATCACCAGTAGAAAGAACATCACTTATAGAGAAGTGACCATTTTATTTCAAGACTCTATGGATTTCTGAAAATACTTTTCTTTTATCAGGTACCAAATTGATTACACAATTGCTAATGACAACATCAACATAGTTATCCAAAACAGGTATATCTGTAATATCACCCTATCTGAATTCAACATTTCTAATATTATATTTATCTGAATTCAATTAAGCTTTTCGTATCATACTAGGTGTCATATCAACACCAATAACTCTTCCACTTTCCCCAACTTATGCTTTTGCTATGAAACAATCATTTCCAGCTCCTGAACCTAAATCAAGGACAACATCTCCTTTTTTAAGCTCTGCGAATTCAGTTGGAATCCCGCATCCTAAGCCTAAATCAGCTTCTGGAATATATCCTTGAAGATTTTAATATTTTTCAGCGAAAATAGCATAATCTATGGTTCCACAACCTTATGTACTGCAACACCCTAAATTTACTTTTTGTTCCAAGATTTCTCCATATCGTAGTTTGACATTATTGATGATTGATTCTTCGGCTAGTTCGTTTTCTGACTCTATTGTTATTTAATATTTTACTTTTAAATTAACTATTCTATTGTTCGCAAAATTGATTTTAATTAGAATTTTATTTAACACAACTATCCATTTAAATCAATTTAATAATAATAATTTGATTTTTCAAATTTATTTTTAAATATGCAATTCAAATTCAATTAATTATATTCATGAATCACCATAATTAATTAATGAATCACTAAAATGCTAATTTAATATTAATGCTCCAGGAACTTAGAATAAAGTTCAATATGATTACTGATTATCATATAAGGTTTTTTGCTCACATTCTCAGGATTAAATTTTAAATAAACAACCTTATCTAGTTAACGTAATAAGACAGTAATTGAAATCCATAACCTTCTAAAATTGCGATTATCTATCTAATTGATTGGTAAGTCTTTATCAAAATTTATATTTTCTTGAATTTCAAAATATTTTATAAATTTGAATCACTTTTCAAATAACTTCGAGAATTGGATATAAATGAAAACAGAAATTTTGAGTGGAATTATTAAATACCTCTAAAAATTAAAATCTTTCAAATAAGAGCAATCAACATTAGTTTTTCATTTAAGTAATTCCTTTATCTCCTGGTTGTCTTTCAAAATATATTGATCAATTAAAAATCTAACTAGGGTAACATAATTTTATAAAGGTACATTTACAATTAGAAGTGCAAATCAATCAAAAAAATCCACTCTTAAAATAAGATCCATTTTTTGATCCCTGTGGTGAAAGCAGACCTAAGTTGGCATTATTTCTCGATCTAAATAGCAAAGATAGTTATGAAAGATAACTGACTTATATTTTTATTTATTAAATGCTATTCCTTCCAAACAAGATGAATTAATTTAGGTCAATTATATTTTTTGGTTAATATACTCTAAATTGATTTTATAATATTTCGTCATTATTTTAAGGAAATTTAAGAATTAAAAATGCAAATCTAATAATTTATATGCTCAGAAAAGTGTAAGGTATATAATTACTATTGGATTTTTGCATATTTATATTTCCATCTTTAATAGGAGACATTATATATATAAAAAACTTAAAGGAACAATTTAATCAAAAATTTAAATCAATAATACTATCTGAAAATCTAATATTTATTATATATTTGTATCATTTTCAATTGAACTTTTTAAGGGCTTTTTTCCAATCATCAACTGTGGCATATTGAATTTCCTCATAAAACTTACTAAAGTCATAATTGTAATCTGTAAAAATCATCTTGGGATTCAAACAAATGTTTAAATAGAACTTTAGCTTCATTAATTCTACTGTTTCAGAAGTCAGCTTGTCCAAGACCAATTTTACTGTTCCATAATAAACTTATTAAAATTGATCAGTCAAGTTCAAATTGTTATCTAAGATGCTTAAATATTATTAATAGAATTCTTTAGTTTGTTCGTTGAGGACAATTTATTTGGCTTGATTTTGAAGGCTCAAACATTTCCTTAAAATTTCAACAAAAAATTTCATGGCTTGATCAATATCCATAGAGAGATGTTTGCACATCTATTTAAATTCTTAAGATCTCATATAGATTTCATACTCTGGATTTCGAGACTTGCTTATTTCTCTATAGAGTTCCTCCATTTTAATAAGTTGATTTTTGGAGATACAAAAAATAAGCTGGAAGCATAACTCTATGGATATGGGCATAACCTTTTGTTACAACATAGAAAACAAGCCTTGGATGAGGAAACTGTAAAAGAATGCCAAGTTTCTTTCGTATTTGCAAATGGTGTTTAATTTTTGGATGGTTTTTGCCTCTTCAGACTCGGCATTATATTGTTAGAAGATGTCAGTATAGGTCGCTTATTGAATGCCTTACTTAGCATCAAATTGCTCTTCTTCAATTTTGTTTACATCCTTCATGTATCCAAGAATCAAGTTTTGATTGATATAAATTTTATTGAGACTTATCGATCTCATTAATCGATCCTTTTCTTTTTCCATCTATTGCATATTGTAATGAATTTGTTTTTCATCGATGACAATGATCTCATTCGTAAACAGGTCTTCCCAGTTGATGCGATCAGCCTCATTCACAGTCAACATACATTTTAATAGATTCTTGACTTTCTAACTTCTAACAGGAATCTCTGGAAATTAAAGAGGTTAAGTTGTAATTTTTTCTAATAATTCGCATTGTCCATTGGCGATCCAAGGAGTTACTCCATAAAGCAATTCATAAAACATAACTCCTATAGACCATATATCACATTTGGAAGTGAAATAGGTTCCTTCCAAAATTTAAGGAGCCATGTATATGGGAGAGCCAACTCGACTGAGGTTCATTTTATCAATTTCAGATTCAATAATTCTTGCGAATCCAAAATCAGCAATTTTGGCTACCCCATCATTCAAAAGGATGTTTGAAGGTTTGATGTCTCGATGGATTACTTTCTCTTGGTGCAGGATCTGGAATCCTTTAATGACATGTTTAAAGAAGATGACGGCCTCCAATTCGGATAATCGCTTATCTTACTTCTTGTTTAGATATTCGGCCAAGTCTCCATCCTTGCAGAATTCTAAGATCATATACAAATTGGAGGAGGTCTTTGTAACATGGATCAATTTCACAATATTGGGATGATCTATTTTTGTGAGAATAGCAATCTCTCTTTTGATATGTTACTGCAATTGTTCACTATTCTGCACAACCTAGAGTATATAGTGAATAGATGATTACATGCATGGGGATAGTCTTGATTGCTACTTGCTTAGTTTGATCATCCTTATAATGACCACGATATACTGTTCCGAATTGTCCCTTTCCCAATTTCATATTCACAACTACAAAACTATCTACTTTTTTTGTCTTCCAATCTTACGAACTTTGTCCCTGCATTATTTAATAAAAAATAATAAACCTTCTATAAGCTAAAATAAATAAAATAAATTCAAGAATCCAGACTCTCTATTCAACTTTAAAGACCCTTTTTGCTTTTTCTTAAGTAATCAATCTTCTCCTTTTTTAATTGATATCTTCTGAACACAAAGATTATAGCCAAGAAAAGTCCCATAATTATTGACAAAGCGAGAATACATAAGTAAACGTAAAGATCTTCCTCCTATTGAGACATCAGGACATTATGAACATCAAATACGTATTCCAGTCTGCTTTGGCAATAATTGAATGCATCAGATTAATTTTTATTGAGACAATTGGTACTATTCAAATGAATCTGCCAATTATTTTATATGAAAATATACTGTGACTCTATTTTGCTAACTCAATCTAGCCTAACAAGAAATTTTGGCTGTTCTTTCCTATGCAAAATAAATTGCTGCACCATATCTGTAGATTCCCACTACATACTCCTCATCCAATTTATCCATTCCCAAAAACTCCATCTAATGCAAATTAGAACTAAATTAATTCAACTTTCATAATTACCCTTTAGAAAGATAGGGATCACTAAAATTGTCTAGCAGATGTTTTTAATACATGTTGTTGGTCGGATTACTAATGAGCAAGGCAAAGTTATTGAATTATTGGATATTTCTGATGATTTACTTTGCTACTGTCTTCATTCTGGTCATCCCCCATCCATTATCCACTATTCTGCCTTCATATACCTCTGAATGCAATAACTACTATTGGATTAACATGATCTGATTGTGTCTCACAGATATTATGCTGCATCCCTTTTGGGCAATAAAGAATCTCTTATCCAATTGCAATGATGTGAGATTAAAGCGAAAGACTCCGTTTTCAAAATCTAACAAATACAACCAATCTCCTTCAATTGCATAATCTACTAAATTCAAATCTTAGTGAAAGTCCTAATTTTAAATTTAATATACTTCAATCACAAATTTATTCACTTAAATTATGAAATTATTTTACAATTCTAAAATACGCATTCCTTTGCTCCCATTTATCAAATATACAAATCCTCTATTTATAAACATTTTGAAATGTCCATTCACCTTCTTCCAATTTTGGATTTTTGTCTGTTCTAACATTTTATCCTTGATTGTGAATCTTATCAATTGCTGATGATCAACATAATAATAATTCTCATTATCGGTAAAAATTTATTAATTTTCATTTCCATTTTGGAGAATTATTAATTAATGAGTAGATTAATTTGTAAACTTTGCACCAATATTATAATACATATGATGAATTGTTCCTTTTTTTTCCAATAAGATCAAATTCCTATTAGAGATTGCGTATGACACCAATTCATGTGAAAATCCTTACTGGATTTCTTCTGTACTCATAGTGTCAATGTCGATCTGCTGCATGTCACTTACCAAAGCAATCAGACTCTCAGGCTGTCTGTCCAAAGTAATGGATTAATAATCGAATTTACAGATGGATTCCTCCATGTCCCCATCGTATTCTATAGAGATGTTCCTAAAAAATGTTAAAATATGGTGAGTACAATATCTAGCCAAATTCCTCCAGCGATCTTGAGAAAACAGTCTTTTCAGCCACCAATGGAACAAATTATGGGAAAGTAAAGGAATAATTAGTCCAGGTAATTTCGTTAGAAAGAACAAATAGAAATTAGGTAATTATAAACATAATTAATGATTTATGTATTATGAGATATTCTGTATGTTTTGAAGATCAGCACTCAATCTATTACAATAAATTCATGATTTCTTCGATTGGTTTTTCGTTCAAAATCAAGTTCAAGGCTACTGATGAGAAAGGATCCTCAGTTTACGTTTATAACCATTCTACTTAATTAATTACTTATGGTTGTGTCTTGGGATTGGATGGATTGGCTTTGAACTATAAGATTTAGGCCAAACAAAATCCTAAGTCTTGAAAATTCGATCGATTATTTCCAACGGTAGCATCAGTGTAATCATTCAGTTTAAATGATTTGGAATCTTCAAAGTATAATATAGACTCCAAGGTGATCTATTTCAAGACTAATTAGTGTTCTTGGGCAGAGATCAACCCCTAAATCAGATCTAAGAATATAGTTTTAATTTGCTTATTTGTCAATTCATCTAGGAAATTGAGAATTGTTTTTCGACAATATTAATACAATATTAACTGGAAGGAAATGTGGACAATTTCTCTATTGAATCAAATACAAATACTTATTTCTTTAGCCAAATCGTCAATCTTTTGAGTCTGTGCCTAATAGTTGTAAACCTTTTCAGGTGTCAGTATAAATTTGTTGTTTAAAGAATATAATTTCTAAATAATACTTAGTCCAAATAAATACTTCTATTATGTCAGATTTAATTGAAATTGGTTTAATTTGATATTTTTTTTTTGACTTAATATCTTCAATCTACACATCTATAGGTATATTTACAATGATGGGACATTTTTTGGATAACAAATCTTAATCTAATTTTAGATAATCGAATTCGTAGATAGTCTAATCTCTCAAATTGATTTCGTTATTTTCAGAAATATCCAGCTTGCAACTTGATATCTTCTAAATCGAAAACCATTTCTACTAAACATCCTGAGGTTGTCTTTTGTGGATTTTTTTTGATCTTTTCATACTATATTAACAATTGGTTTACCTTTCCAAAATCTATTCGCTGCTCTAATGGACCTTACTCCAACTGATTTAACTCAAATTGTCCGGCGATGGAATTTAATCCTATTGGCTGCAAGAATATATATTCATTTCAATTATTTATTATTAAATAATTGCCAATTTACAATCGGCTGAATAGATATTGCAAATTATGTTTCAGTTTGGATTCTTAAAAAAAATTACAAATACTTATGCAACCAAAATAATAAACAAACAACTTCTTTTTATTTTAATATTTAAATTATAGATTCAAAATTAGATCCCTTTAATTTCTCATCTGTCCTTGATTTAATAAAGGAGTATCTAAAATATTCGCAGTTGATTTAGTAACAGAGTGTTTCATTATAAATTAAATATTTCTCTTTATTGTATAGATTAGAATTAATGATTCCAAATTCACCTGAAGCTGAAAAACTTAAAGAACTAGGAAATGAACAATTTAAATCGAGTAACTTCCAAAGAGCAATCGAATTCTACACTGCTGCTGCTGATAAAGCCAATGGTAATCATCAATTGTAATTCATCTCTAGGCAATCAAAGACTTGTTTGTCTGTCAAATAGAGCATTTGCACACATCAAAATGGAAAACTACGGACTCGCTATTATAGATGCCGACGAGATTTTAAAAGAGGATTCTGGATTCATTAAGGCTTATTACAGAAAAGGTTCTGCTTATTTACTATTGGGAAAGTTCGACGATGCTCGAAAAGAGTTCAAAAGAGTAAACAATTCATAATAATTTTGCATAGGCTGACACTCTCACCCAAGGAAAAGATGCCGACATTTAGGCAAAACTCAAATAAATCAAGTAGGCAATCTACGAACGAGAATTTGCAAAATCCATTGAAAGACCAGATGAAGCGAGTGAGCCAATCGATATCCAGGACATCAATGTTGAACAAGGGTACGATGGACCCAGAATCGACAACGATATCAGTGAAGTTACACCAGAATGGTAACACTTAATACATTATGACAAGGTGTGAGAAATTGATGAATCATTTTAAAGATCAGAAGAAATTACACAAAAAATACGCAGTTATGATATTACAAAAGGTGGGAGAAATATTGAAATCTCAACAGAACGTTGTGGAATACGATGTTCCTAAGTAAATATTTATTCATATATTTTCTAGAGATCTTGAGTTTACTGTTTGTGGAGATACACATGGACAATTCTTTGATCTCGTAAACATTTTTAAAATAAATGGCAACCCCTCAGTCAATAGACCTTACCTATTCAATGGGGACTTTGTGGACAGAGGGTCTTGGAGTGTTGAAGTCATGATGACTCTGTTTGCATGGAAAGTATGCAACCCAGACATCATGCATTTGACAAGAGGCAATCATGAAAGCAGAAACATGAACAAGCTATATGGATTTGAAGGGGAAGTCAAACACAAGTACGATGACAAGGTTTATGAATTGTTCTAAACTGTTTTCAACTATTTACCATTGGCTTACACTCTATCCAAATAAGTGATGGTTGTTCACGGAGTAAGATGATCTCTTTTACCATTTTAGGGATTGTTCTCCAATGATGGTGTCACCATCAGTGAATTACAGAAATTAAATCGTTTCAGAGAGATCCCTGAAGGTGGTCCCATGGCTGATATGTTGTGGAGTGATCCCATCAAGTAGAATGGAAGACATCCAAGTAAGAGGGGCATTTCAATATCCTTTGGACCTGATGTTGCTCATAAATTCTTAAATGAAAATGGCTTATGTAGGTTTAGTGCTATATTAAAGCTCTGTTGGTGAGATCCCATGAGATGAAGGACCAAGGGTATGAAGTGGAGGCTGATGGCAGAGTCATCACCATTTTCTCAGCTCCTAATTATTGTGATCAAATGAAGAATAAGGGGGCATTTATCATATTTAAGGGAGGCGAAATGAAACCCAAGTTCATTCAATTTGATGCTGTGGTATTTGCTATGGTCTATAAATCTTTTAGGAACATCCGAAGTTACCACCCATGGCTTATGCTAGAAATTACGGAATGTTTATGTGAAAACACAATTAAATTTATGTTTTTGTGCAAAGAATAATTTACAATATGTAAGTTTTAAATAAATTCTTCATTTCCTTTGATCTCAGGAAAACCAGAAATATGCACATTCCAAATTGCGCATATAAAGTAATAGTTTAGATTAAGATTATTCTTAGAAATTCTAACAATCACTTGATTTATCGAAATTTCTAAAAATCATATTTAATTATTTTTTATGGATAGAGCAAAAGAAGAACATAATATTAAATAAAAGGCTTCGACTCCTTCTTTTTTAATTAAAACCTACGACATTTTGGAAGTAAACAAATTATGTCTACATATTAATTAGAATCCCGATTACAATGAAATCATATCTTGGAATGAGGAGGGCACAGCATTCGTTGTAAAAAATGTCAATGAATTAGCTGAGAAAGTACTATTGCATAAATAGTTTAGGTGTTGCCTAATCACTTTAAGCACAATAATTACGCTTCTTTTGTAAGATAATTGAATATGTATGATTTTCATAAAATGAAAAATGAAGGGGGAGATAACGAATTTAGACATAAATATTTTTAGAGAGGGAATAAGTAATCATTAATTCCTATGTCAAAAAGGCATTTGCTGTGTGAGATCAAGAGAAAGCAAGGAGAGTAGGTCGAGTAGTTTGACGAAAGAAATTAAAATTCAAGTTAGAATTGTAACATTATATGTCATTTATAATAGCCAATAATTCCATGGAAGTAGATATGTCCAAACTAAAAAATGATTATTAATTTTTTCTTAACGAAATGCTCGGCATTAAGGGAAAGTAACACGAATTACAGAAGGCATTGATTTTAATCATGACCCAAAATGATCATCTGATCAATGAAAATAAATTATTATGGCAAGTAATCTATTCTAAATCCATAATTTTCTAAAGGAAATCAAAAGAATCAGAGAAACTGATGAAAGAAAAATAGATACCTTGTCATACCTTTTAGCCACCTTGATCACCAACATGAACCAATCACAAAACCAATAAACAGTCCAATAACTAGTGGGAGTGTAGGTGCCTCCCTAGACTCCAATTCCCCCCCAAGAACCAAGTAATAATTTAAATTTAAAAAAAGATAATCATATTGATTAACAATTTAATAATCTCTTAAATCTTTAACAATTAAACCAAAACAGTATGATATTTAATAACCAATTTAGAACCTGGATAGTAGAAGGATCAAAAGCAACTCCAAGAGCATAACTCATTTCTAGAAAAAATTATGAAAACCTAATAGCAACAGGAACAGCAATTGCAATCAAGTATGAATCTAACCTCTAAGTGATTAGTCAAGCAAGACATTTCTTAATATGATAATGGTTTTATGAAGAAACAATGCAATAATCAATTTTAGAGATAACCATAACACATGGATTCTAATTTCATGGTCCAACAGAACAGTTAGGCCCTGATTTAATGTAGGTTATTATCTATAAAGTAGAACTAATGAGTTTATCTTAATAACAACAATCACAGTAACAGTAACAATAGGGACAACAATTCTAGAACAACTTTTAGAATTATTTTGGATAGAATAAGGGAAATGAAAATTTTAGAGGATTTCCATTCTTATGAACTTTATATTTGATTATTATATAAGTTATTATTTAAAGATAGGCAGATTAAATAAAATATTAATTAGAAAGTAAAATAACAGAAATGTTTTCTATTACCATTTTCAAATAAGATTTGGATATCTCTCGGATGCAGAACACGCTATGACCATTCTTTCCTGACTCCAGAACTCCTAGATGATCAATAATACTTATGACAGTGTGGAGATTTATAAAACGGATAGCTAAATTAAGGTAGATAATGAACCAATTGTCGTTTTTAAGTTAATAATATTTATATAAATATTTTATTAAATGACTCAGGTAGCTTCAATTTAGAACTTACTCATCAATGATGATAATTCGACTTAAAAACAATAATAGGGATTGGGCGTTGCTAAAAAAATAAAAAAGAAGGAGAAAGGATGCCATTGTAGATAATAGAAACAGAGAAAAATATATAAATTTATTTCACCAGAGGAATCCTCTTATGAATGTGACGGATGGGAAGAGGAAGATTTATTTAATCGATAGTCCGAAAATCGTAGATAGAACAAGGAAATAACAGATCTTAAATGCGTTGCTTGGAACCTCGAACTCTTCATCAAAAATGCAAAAGAAAAACTTGCATATTTGGAGGGAACTATGCAGTTAAATCTTGCAAGAAATTGATTTTCACTTTTTTCTTTATTATAATTTTATCAACTACACCCTTCCATACTTCTTATAATGGCTTAAATTTAATCACCATGCCCTTTTTCATTCTCCAAATAAAATTACATGCTTCATCCAAAAACTATAAAAATGCTGGTATCTCGTGATGCATTTAATGATCTCTCATTGAGTAACAACTGACCAGGAATATGAGAATTTTTAAATGGCCTTATTTGCACGTGGATTTTTAAATTTCATTTTCCTTTATGAATTTTCTCAATTACTAAAAATCAAGAATTCCTTGAAGTAATTTCAACAAATATATCTAAATAACCCACTTTGTAGACCAATTTATAACAATCTCTTCAATACAAAGGTTAATATTAAATTTTACTTGTTGCGGATAAACGTAAATAGTATAAAACAGAATTTGTAAAATTTACCTTTTAAATGTTACACAAATGACTTTGTTATATATATATATATCATGTAATGTATCTTATAAAAAGTTGAATAGTTTCTACGATTAACACATAAATTGTATGTTTAAAAATATACTTTTATATTCCAATATAAAATTTTGCATTTAATAAAAATTACTGAATAATGTGAATTGAGTTAATTCTGTTACTAAAAATAGACAAATGAAATCATAAATTGCAGAACTATGTAAAATTCATAATAAATTCAACAAAAATGACAAAGTAATCAAAGATTAAATGAGAAAACTAAGTAAAGAAGAAAAACATTGTGCCGGTTAGATTTTTTTAAATTATGAAACTTAGAAAAATCAGTATTTCTCAAATTAATTAAAATATGCAAATAACCAAAAAAAGGTTTAGAGTGTAATTTTGATGATCCATTTTAATTGTAATAAATAAATAAGCTTAAACCATATTTTATTTATATTATATAATTATTTCTAAATTAATTAATTAATTATGACTGATGCTGACAATCAATTTCTTTAGCTTTCATTGGTTGTAGGAAATATATATGAAAATTCAATATTATAGAGGTTTATTAGATACTAATTTAATATAATAATCACATATTCACATCATCCAATCACATTCACTTAATCTTTACGATGTTTTATTTTCTGATGGTCTATATTCTGCTATGAACTTATCTCTCTTATTTTGTAATTCTTAGATAATTTTGATAGCTGAATGAAAAAGTCCATCAGTAGCTTTACCACATTCAGGACACTTTTTTGCAGTAATTATGCATTTTTCACAAAAGAAATGTTGACATTTAGTTTGAACAGGTTTATTTAACTATGATTAGCAAACGCTACACGTTTCAGGAACATAAAATTCATCGAGTTTCTATTTAAATTCAAGATCTTCTTTTTCTTACTTACCCATTCTTCTTGTTTTTTATTAATCTTGATACTCCTTTTCTTGTTCCCAACCTGATTTATAGTCTCCTCTATCATGAATGTAAATGCAAGAATCACCAAAAGTGCAATATCCTGTGTCATGATAATCTTTACATAACATTGGATTGAAATCAAAAGTGCAAGAAAATTTAACATTTGATGGCATGGCAATGGGAGCATTCAACGAAGTATTTTTCTTGGGAGGCAAGACTTGTCCTTTTTTGACATCATCGATTGAATGAATAGATTTTAATCTTTGAAGGGTTTCAGCAATTTCATTTTGATAGGGTTTTGCTTCAGGTGCAATTTTTTCAACTGCGAAGTTATTCTAATGTTATAGTACGAAGCCAGCCTTAAATTTGGTTTCTTCTAAGACAGGCAATATAATTTATTTCTCAGTTTGTTCATTTTTGATTTTCTTTTAAACTTCAGGTTCTTTTGTTTCTTGCTCATTGATTTAAATGCCATTCAATACATCCTCCTTTTTTTAGATTTTCCTTTTATTAAACATGTACTTTACTTTATTATAATTTATATTAATGTTTTAATATTTAAATTGAGTTCCAATTCAGAAAACATATTTAGATGAGAATATTGTATTTATGATTTGAATGGATTTGTAAACGGGATGGGAAGTATTTAGAAATTAAATAAGAAGGGATGAATAAAATAGAATTTTGTATTTTGTTTTATTTATTATCTGGAATGCAATAAATCAATGATTTTTTGATGGTGTATCATCGAAATCTAAGGATATGTGTGAAAAGTCTTACCTGATGGGAATGATTCATTCATGTTCCACCATGACTCGTTGTATGGGTAATCTCTGAAATAGGGCAGGTGGGGATCAAATTTACCATCATTAACTGGTCTTGATTTGTAGAAGCCCAAGGGATCGAAATTCAATTATTTATCTGTGTAAACAATATATCTGGTCGAGGTGCTTGAATATGGTCGACACTCATCGATGTATAAAAATGCATCATAATTGGTCTCTAACCAATTGACCCACTTGCTTTCCAATTATGTAAATTCAACCTTCTACTCTTGATTCAAATCTAAATAGTTTTGCAGAGTTAATGTACTTGCATAATTATTATTCAATTCCTATAATCTATTAAAATCTTTTTGGGCCACTTGCATCTCGTTATAGAATCTAATTTGATCGCCCTTGAAATTCTCCAATTGGGAAGTGTAATGTCTCCTTATGGTTGCCCTAAGAATAGAATGTGAGACGCACCTGTATAATCTGGTAATTCTTTGAGTCTATGAGAGAGTGTCAGGATGCTTCACTCCATAAGCAAGCAAATTAACCATCTCGGACCACTTAAAATTCTTCACAGCCAAATAAGCTTTGCTCATTAAAATCTTTATATTAAATATATTATTTTATATGCAGCTTTCTTTTACTATTAACCCATCCTGCTTTGGATTGTTTGTCCGACCCAAATCGAATGCCCAAGGCAAACAATCCGATAAACAAGATTCAGATGACGAACCCAAAGTAAGTATCGCGATTCCTACTAAGTAACGCGATGATCAATCTCATCCAAATAATAACAATTAGTTGATAATGAAAAACAGGTCAATAACAATATGTTCTAACACATCCACATTGCCCGAGACTCTCTCCACCTCCTTCCACAACCAAGAACTCAACCAATCTGCGTTAGATTAAAATAAAGAAGATATATTTTACAAAACCATGCCTACCTCCTTTCAGTAATTCCAGTTCAAAAACAAGAGAAGATATGAACCCTAAGCACAAATCACCCAATATCAAATTAAATTGGACCAAGTATTTACTTCCCTCCTATCTAGATTCCTGGAGATTAGAGAACCACCTTAATGATAAGGAACATTCCAAACAAATATACTCAGCCCATGTTGTTGGAGAACTTTGATATCAATCATAAAGACAATTATGACTTTTTTTATCTCCCCATAGATTTTACTGTAAATTTTCTATGTAACATAGAACAAATGTAATGTTGGGTATGCCTTCATCAATTTCTTGGATTCCAAATTCATCCCCAAATTCTTTCTAGAGTTTCATGGAAAAAAGTGGAAGCTCTTCAACTCAGACAAAGTAAAATGTGAATTAATTTAGATATGTGAAATAACCTATGGTAGAATCTAGGGAGTGGAGCAATTGCAAGGGCACTTCCAATATTCAACCATTATGTAAGAGAAGGTATTCCATTTAATCTACCTGTAGGACAAGAGACTTAAGCCGATTTTCAAAAAATATCAATCAGATCAACAATTTAAACGAAAATGATTTCAATAAAACTATCTTATATTCTAATTATAAATTACTTTTAATTCAATTTAATTATATTACGTTGCAGCCCTCTATAATACTATTTTTTTGTATCAAATATCCAATAAACACAAGCAGCTACAAACTCTCCACTCCTTGGTGTCTACATTGCTGAACCATTTGTATCAAGTAGCCGCCAAAAACTAAATTCAAATAATGTGGTAATTTATGCGATTTTTAAATTTTAATTATAAAAATTGGAGTATTTAAGTTCACAAATACAGAGTTCAGATTAATAAAATAATTATATGAAAGCTCTCCTTCTTCTTGCAATCAGCTATGTAGTCTAGTGTTGGTGGGATGTTGGCCACATGATGACTGCACAGATAGCAAAGAATTACCTAAAAGACAATCGTCCAGACACCTTGGCTTGGGCTGATTCGTTGGTCTAAGATTTGAACTCACTCACTGATGGGAAGTCTAACACATTTGCAGAGGCTGCTGTGTGGATGGACGACATCAAGGAAACAGGAACTTCATTTATGAACGATTGGCATTATACAGACAGACCCATAAATCCAGATGGCTTACTGATTAAGATAGAAGATTAAAACAGAAACATAAATTCTATTTATGCAATTAACCAAGCAGTTTCAGTGCTCACTAACTCAAAAACTGCTAGGAATAGACATACGGTGTTCAAAGCCTAGATGTTAAGGGTGCTTCTCCATGTCATCGGAGACTTGCATCAACCATTACATGATACTACATTTTGGAATTCAAGTTATCCAAATGGTGATTAAGGTGGAAATTTCATGAAAGTGCAGGTAAAAAATTGAAAAATAAGTTTAGTTGGAGAATGGAACCTTAGTGAATTTGCATTCATTTTGGGATGCAGGAGCATTTGCTTTCAGTCCCAATAACTCTTTTCTGGTTAGACCTCTGAGTTAAAGTGATCAGGAATATTTAAATAAGTGGTCTTTAGACGTAATTAAAAAGTATCAGTTTACGAAATATATTAATTTGGACATGACGTATTATACGCATTAATATTTAAATAGCAATCCATCAGTTTGGACATATGTTGGATATAGATAAGCTATTCAGTTTGTATACCCAATGATTGCTGGATCAAATAACTACAACAAGGACTATGTCAAATAAGCATAAGAGTTCTGCGAAGAGAATTTAGCAATAGGAGGATATCGTTTGGCTTAGAAATTAATCGACATCTATGACCAAATACTTTCAAACGAAGCCAAATTATCCTTGGTGGATTGATTTTTTTGTGATTTTTTGTATTTACCTCATTCTCTTCTGTTATATTTTTATATTGTTCAATATCATACATATTATATATATATTTTCAACTCACTCTTGTTATCTTATTTCTAATTGTTTAGTATTGTTATTCCACAAGGCTATGTATTCTCCATTGTCAGTCAAACTGCCACCTCTGTAATTGTCTGCAATCTTCTATTGAACTCCATACCTCCCTGTTGTTTATTGGAATAGTATGTAGATGCAATCGAGATGGCGACAGAAAATGGATTGCAATTACTGATTGTAGAACATGTGAAAGAAATCGAAGTAACTCATCTTCGATTTGCTTAGTTCCAACTCTTGAATCTACTCGAATGATTCAGCTAATTCCACATATTGATAAAGCAGAATGATTCCATTATATAACTTAGTTGCAATCAACTTATCATTGATCACACAAACGGAATGCACCCAGTTTTCATAATCATTTTATATCACTTACTTGAGTCTCCATTACTGCTATTCATCCAAATCATAGATAATTATAGTTTTATCATAAGACCCAGACACTAACAAGGTGCCTGGCTAGTTTAAACTTAAAGAGTACACATCCTTCTTGTGATCCTGTAGAGTCTAATAGCATTTCCATTGTGGCTATTATGATGTCAGTAAGGATTCCTACATCCACACTTTGATTTTATTATCGTCTCTACTAGAAAAGATCTGATCTTCATATTAGTTCAAGATAACACAATTGATGCAAAAACTATTGCCTTCCAAAATCTATATACATCCCCATTCGCTGTTACTAAACTCCTTCCATAATCTAAGGGTCTTGTCTCGACTTCCAGAAATGAACCAATTATTTTTGCGACTGAAACAGAGACAGGTGACTTCTTTGTCATGTCCCTTTAAAGTTTGGAACAAGTCCAATTTCCCATTGTCGAAAGTCCATACCTTAATTAGCTCCTCTGACGTGCTAATCATTATGGAATTGTCTTTGTTGAAGGCTGTGGCTAAGCATTTTTCCTTCTGGGCAGCCTTCCCTACGATTTCCTCATTGATAATAAGATTGGTAGTTAGTGATTCTTTGAGTGTCTCCATATTACTTTGTATTGACTTAATGTTGTTCTAATAGTTGGAAAGAGTAGTCTGCAATTGTTGCTCCTTCTTCATTTGAACCACAGAATAACCAGCCTTAATTAGCGAAAACTCATTCCCTTACTAACTTAATTGTAATCCTACATTCTGCAATCCACTGATGGTCAAATACTCATTAATATCAAATTGCCATTGCACTGATTGGGCTTGTTGAATGACTCCGACAATCTTCTCAATTCTCTCATTGATCTATTTACTAATTTCGTTGAGAGACTGCGAGATGGATTCTGAAAGTTGATGAATAACCTTCTTGAATTCCAAGAAGTCATAAATCTTGTTTTTTCTATAAGTTCTAATCTATTATTTTTCATCTTCCTTCAATTTCTTGAATTTCTCTAAAGCATTCTTTAAAGGAACTGCATCATTCAAAGGAGTGCAATTCAAACACTTGGCCCTATTGTTAAGGGGTGTGTCCTTCTTGGTGTCAATGTAACTGATGGGTTAATTATGATTAGGACAACTCACATTGCCGGCAAATGATTACAACATTTATAATACAACAACAATGAATTAATTAATTCTAAGAAGGAAAATTCGAAATATCATTTTATTATAAATTCAATTAACCTCAACAGAGCCTGTCATAATTCATTCCAAAAACAAGATGGCCAAATAAAATTAAGAGGAAAGAGAGTATTATATATACTCTTTCCCTTATTATCAAATTGCAAGGATATTTTGAAAAAACACGTTAGCTCCATACCTCATCAATTTTCTATGATAATAGCAAGAAATATTATCACTATTAATTATTCCAACTCTCATTTTCGAGTTGCTCTATTACACAGCATTAGTCAAGAGATTATTTTAATATTTGATCATTTGTAAAACAGACATAATTTGAAAAAATCAAAATGCATACATTAATAATATACAATGATTATTCTAAATCAATATAAATAATTATCTACAATTACAAGATAGCAAGAATAATGGAGATTTTAATTAGACATCATAATTAATACTTTGAATGATTGTAACATTTTTAGAGTAGGTGGTGCTTTATTATATCAAATTATTTCTATTTAAAATTAAACAAAAAGATACCATAAAACTATTAAGATTGAAATCAAGATTTCTAAGTGTTTATGATAATTAATAGACATATTAACTAAATGCAAAATTTCCAATTTTTAAATTAGTAATGCTCATTGATTAGCAAATAGATCTATGTGGAATCACTATTAATAGGACATAAGTATCAATTATTTTAGAAATTGATGCTCATATATATTAATATATACAAACATATACTAATATATAATATTAAGACACACTTACAGAAAGAGATCATTTTTAACAGTTTAAAGTAATGAAATTTATGTCTTCAGTTCTTTTTATGATTTTTAACTAATAAATTGATTCAAAATAAGGATCGATTCAGCCTAGATTTATTAAATCTGTTTTGAAATATGCATGATGATTTCAGAATATAGTGTCAAAGCATTCAATCTATTATTATTTTAATACAAAATATGTTGTTGAATCTAATATATTTAATAGTAAGTCAATTGCTATTTGATTTATTGGAACATTATTTGCAATATAATAATTATAATTAAAAATAAATGGGAAAGAAGAAACCAGATAGTTTTTTAAGTTAAATGTCTAAGTTGTTTAATGGTGAGAAAATCGTTAAATTAACAATTAAGAGAAGTATGGAACTTATCGATAATTTTTAGATTTGAAAGAACAATATCCACAACTTCGAAAGAGATTGAGAAGAAAATAGAAGTAGCAATTATTAAATGAAATCAAAACTGCCAATGATGTTAATGAAATCATCATTAGGTCATAAACCCAGAAATTAACAATTTCCACATCTTCAAATAAATAGTAAATCAATAAATTTGCAGATTCGTTGTCGAACATATATCGCTTATATTGCCATGATCAATAGAAATAAACTAAAGTAAGTCCATGTCTATTTAGAAAAAACCTGTGCCATTGGCAACTCAACCCAATCAAAAATCTAAGACTCAATAGAGATTGAAAGCCAAGAAACTGAGAAACAAAGAAAGAAGATAAAAAAGAAATGAATTATCAAAATTAAAGAAAAAGGATTTGCAGAGACAAAAAACATTTGCAAGCAAAAAAAGAGAGGATTAATAATAATGATATATATATATATACGATTTAGTACGTGTTTAATTAATATTGTATGTTTTAGAATATATATAATAATAAAGAGACTAATTAATCAAATTTAAGACTTCTTTGTTACTCTCCTCAGCGTAAGTCTAGAGTGCCTAAACTTCTATTTCTATTAAACCTATGAGTCATTAGTTGAATTCTCAGATTCATCAATCAGAGTTGCATATTTACTTACCAACATATGAAAATACTTCTCAACATCAACATGCATAAATAGTTGGTTCTTCATATGCATAGCATAAATATCATTTGTTAATCTAAAGATTTCTCCCCTCAAGGTATCAGCTTCTGTAAAATCTCTACAAACTCTCAATTTCTATTTGTAATATTTCAGATCCATTCTATATTTCTTAATTTGTTGCTGATCTTTCATATGCTATCTAATCCTATCCCTCATTAATTCAAATATAAAGTATTTCCTCATTTATTAAGCCAAATCTTTATCTTTCAACACTTAAAACCAAGTAACTAATCCTTTATTTCTCAAAGCAGCCTATTTCCATTTGATTTCTTCATCCTTTATCTTTTCATTCAAATTATCCCATTTGATAATCATATCATTTTTGTATTTAGTGTAATTTTCTTCAAACTAAATTAAATGCTTCTTGATAATTTGGAGCTTGTTTCCTAATTTTAGCATTTGCACTTTTAGACAGTAAATCTTAGATCTTTATTATAAAATTGGTAATATTATTAGAGCTTGATGATTTCTAAGAGTATTCTTGATTGTTTTTGTTTTGGCCTTGAGTGACATAAAACTGTCAACCAAAATTCGTGTATCCATGGATTCTCCTTTTGTACGCATCATTGTTTTTTTCATTTATCTTAACAAGGATTTGATTCGAAAAGCTACTAATCGGTTCTTCTTCATTCTTTCCTTTTTATGAGAAAATGCATCAAAAATTTTTGAGCTCATTTTAATTAGATTAATAATGATGGCCCATTATTATTCAAAAATGTCTTTTTGGCTTTTCTTGTCATTTATAATTTTGGTTAGAATTTTTTCTTGATTAGAGAGTTTCTTGGCCTTTATTTGATATTGCTTTTAGATTTTAGCTTGTGTGTTAGATTGTCTTTAAAAGTTCCTTGTTGATAATACTTTGAGGAATCTGTCTGATCGTGATATTTCATCTTAATATCTATTTTTTTTAATTCCTGCCTGTTCTTTATTGGAATTGACTATATACTAAAAAGATTTGGAATGAGAAAAATTAAACATTTATAAGAGCGATGGTGGTGTATCTTAAACAGTTTTAACTCTCTAAATTTCTTCAGATTGCTCATTAGTTAAGAGATTGAATTAAAGTTCTGAATCTTTTCGAGTAATGGCTGAGATATAAATAAATTCACCTTTGATTACTGAAACAACAAATCCTCTGTTATTAATCATTTACTCACAATTTTAATTAGTGGGGAAGGGATGAACTTATGAAATCATCAATTAGAATTCACTGGAACAATGAACTTAACAACCAAAAGGTGCCATTAAATTCTCGCAAGAAATTCTTAAGTACTAGTACTCCATTGCTTTTGTGAAGTAAGTCTTTCCACATAAGATGGTATTGTTGTGTTCATTTTAAATAATTGTGTCATTTCTGTAGAGGATTTGAGTTTAGAAATGAGAGACTCTTTGGTTCTGACTGGTTTTGTGATAAAGAGATAATTTGGTTGGAGGTATCCGGTTATCGAAATAGAATTGAGAGCTGCAAATTTATTTTAATGAACGGGAGGCTTCTCTTTTAAAAATGGTATCACTTGTGTCAGTTTTAAGATTTTCTTTCATGTATTATGATATTTAATTTATATATTTGTTATATATAATATTTCATAAAATCATAATGTTTTTTACTTTTTATTACTTAAAGCAATCACTCCCAAGGCAGTGGAAGCTAGTGCCAACAAAGACATCGATGATAAGTATGTGAATGCCTTTTGATAGATTCTTCGTGATGATTTCGACAAATACATCTGAATCCCAATGCAAAGGATTGATCCAATCAATAAGGATTTAGTTTTGTTTGATAATCTACAAAATAGTTGAAATCATAATACTTTCTTAGATTCACTTTATGGCTTTCCTTATGCACTATTGGTTTATGCAACAACAACGAAACGACGTGCAATAAGGTTTGTGAGTTATTTTTCCTCTTTCTTTGTGTATATTCTTCATAATCTCCATATCTATCCCAATGTTCAACCTTGACTGGTTGCTGTATTATTTATTAATGCATTTGCTTGTCCTGATTAATCTATAATTCATCCTCTTCTTGTATATAGTTCTCCACCAATTCCCTTTTGATTGGTTCTGGAAACAAATTGATAGTTCCCTTTCTCAGAATTGCTTCCTTCAATTAAGGATTGATATCTTCAAATGATTCTATGATCTCTTCTGGGGATTTTTTAATAAGGAATGGACTTAGGAATACTCGTACATGTCTCTTTATTGTCTCAAAATACCATATGTCGCACAAGATGTCAAATAAGGATCTCTCCAATAGAATTTTTCTGAGCTTATCGGAGATGTTATTTAGGAATCCTGTTCTCTTGATTCTAGTCCATCTGATTTTCAACAATACCAAAAGGGAACAAAATGTAAGAGCAATAATGATTGTGAACTTAAGTGAAATAAATGTGAACCATAGGTATGTGAAGCAACTGAATAAAAGCAGAGCAGATAACACTTCTATGGTTTTGAGATCAATTTATGTCATTTGCATATAATTTATCATTAAAAATATATATTGTGAATAAAGATGACTAAATTTAATTATTATAATAGATGATGGTTCAGTTCACAAATTTAGCACTTCCTGCTTTGTTCTATTGGGATGCTCCTTGTCCCTGTTCTGCTGGCTTCAAAATTTAAAAAGAACACATGAGCGATTCATCCACAGTCATCATGGACCCTAATTTTATTACGGATATTCATCACCTGCATTGTCGAATTCGCCACAATAATTGGGAGCTGAAAATAATGTGACCAATTGTCTTTTACTGAAAAACTCATATCCATCTTCGACTACCTATATGTAATATACACAATATATTTCTACTTGATGAGCTCTGCATATCAAATCCAATTCATGCTTCTTCAGAAAGACCTGAACGATCTCTTGACTGAATACGTATGAAACTCCTCGTTCATTGTCAGCCCATCCTTGCACATCCTTATCAGGATCAGACCATAATAAATCACAGAGCAACCCTGTATCTGGAACGTCAGTTGGTCTCATAATTCTTCTGATTTGTTCCAAGTTGGATAATTCAGGCGACAATCCCCCATGCATGCACAAAATCTTTTCGTCAATTAATGCAGCCACTGGCAGACAATTGAAGCAATCAGTAAAGGTCTTCCATAATTTTATAGTATATCTTCTCTTGCCTATATTGGACAATTGATCTATTTACATTCATCGTAGAATCCATAAATTCTGTTAATGGATGCACATTCATGATTGCCTCTCAACAAAAAGAAATTCTCAGGGTATTTTATTTTGTATGCTAAAAGCAGACAGATCGTTTCCAAGGATTATTTTCCTATCAAATAGATCATTTGATTTACCTCTGTCAACATAATCCCCAAGGAACAGATAATTACTCTCAGGAGGGTATCCTCCATATTCAAATAATCTAAGCAAATCGAAATATTAACCATGCACATCCCCTACAAACTCATACTATCATAAACGTACCGCATATTTTTAATGGAGCCTCAAGTTCCAATAAAATTGGTTGAGAAATAAAGATGTCTCTCGCTTTTATACACAACCCCCTGACTTCTGCCTCTGTTAAGTTTACATTTTTCCCTGGCTTGCTTCCTCTCACACTCAACAGTCTTTCAATGATACTATCTACATCGATTTCACCCTTATTATCCTTGCTCATATATTATAATTTAAAATTTAAATCAATATATATATTTCCAGATGCAATCATTATCCTAATCACACAAGCACGCCATCATAGAGGACATGCTTTGGAAATATTCCTCTCCTGATTTGTTCATCCAGGGCTCAGAACCAATCGACTTTGATTCCCATTTCATTTGCTACTCTTTCACAGAATTCGACCAAGAAGCCCAACAAATAACCCAATAAACAGACACCTTGAGAACAGTGGTGCTGTTCGAGAATTCAAACTCAATACCACTTGCCCTGTCCAGTGCTCTCAGAACCATGTTGAAAGGAGAATAAGCATTTTTCGAACTTAGCGAAGTGTACGCTCTCACCTAGAAAGAGATCGACTGCCTAATGGAAGATTTGACACCCTTGAAAATGTAGAGGAGACAATATTGGCTAATAAAAATAGAGAATTCCTTTGAGTATCTGGGAATCAATTCATTGAACTAGCAATAAATAGAATAATACATAGAGGAAGTTAGGAAGTATGCTGGATCGATATTTCAACAATCCAATTATCGTTCAGCAATCTCCATCTACGAATTGATTGGTAGGATAAAAGTGGGAGAGCATTCGAAAAAGATTTTGAAGGAAATAAGCAAGTCCTTCTCAAACAGAGCAGTTTGCTACATTAAATTAAAGGAGTGGGGTATGGCAGATTAGATGTGCGACGAGGCTTTTAGCTTTGATAATGAAAACGAAAAAGGTAGGGCATCTGAAGTAAAGTAGCTCTGTTGATAAAAGGAAGAGCAAATTATGAATTGCAAGATTACCAATCTGCTCTTTAATTGTTTAAGGCTATTTTGATCTAATTTCCTAATACGGACAACAAAAAAGAAGTCCATTAGTATATATAGAATTGCGAGAAAAAGCTCTAAGTGAATAAGGTTGATTTTGAATGATATTTAATTTAATTGCATATAAAGACTGTGGTGTCCACATTATATATATTTGATTGATATTGTGTAATAAATTAATAAATTATGTATTTGATTTTGTCAGCATTAACAATTTGCTCTTACGCAATCGCTCCTCATGTGCTGACGTAAGGACCATTTACAGAAACTAAAGAGACTTTTCAATTCACATAGCTCTTGGATCACAGCGACCCAGCCAATACTCAGACATGGCAATAGAGATACCATGTGTATTCCCAATATTTTAATCCCACTAAAGGTGGAGTTATCTTATACATTTGTGGAGAATGGAATTGCTAAGGTGTAGGGGACAACTCATTATCCTTCTAATTGGCAAAGGATTTAGGTGCAATTGTTATAGCATTGGAACACAGATTCTATGGACAATCTCAACCCTTCGGAGCAGATTCATGGAGTTTGGAGAACCTATCTTATTTAAATGTCCATCAAGCCTTGGATGATCTCGCCTATTTTATATTGCAAATGAAGAGACTTAAACTTCATAACATCGATTCTACATTGCCTTGGTACATCATATATCCCTACATAGGTATGCAATCGGAGGCTCATACCCAGGGGCTTTATCAGCTTGGTTCAGATACAAATACCCTCATTTGACTGTCGGTAATTTGGCTAGCAGTGGAGTCATCAACACAATCCTTGACTATTGGTAATTCGATGATCAAATTAGAAAGAGTACAAGCAAGAGTGGTGAATAGTACATATATCTAACTTAACAACAACTAGATGTCCTCTCTACTTACAGTTGCTGAATGGTTATGTCGATAAGAAACTAAAGAACTTCAATACCAAATAGGCATTCAAAGAATCCTACAATTGTGAAAAGATGACAGACAACGAATTCAGATGGTTCTGGGCTGATACCATTGTCTAAATGATCCAATCAGGATAGAGAACCAGGTTCTGTCAAACTCTAGAGTCCTTGCCATCCATTGAGGCTATGGCTGAATACATAAAAGAGATTGCTCTAGATCAAGGAGATAGTTATAAACAATACGGTGCTTACTATTTAAGAGACGAAACCGTCGACTAGAACTCCGTAATCCGTTAATGGTATTTCTAATGTTGCTCCGAACTTGCCTATTTATAAACACCCCCACAGGTAATGTCCAATTGATGTGTATGATAGAATAAAGAATCCTTAAGATCCTATGAATTGACATTAGATTGGTGGAGAGTATGGTGCAATGATGCTTACTCACAAGGGGAAGTAATTTGGCCAGATGTAAGAGCAACTGAAGCCTATTTTGGAGGATTAAACTTGAATGTTGATCACTTGATCATGACCAATGGTGGGGAAGATCCTTGGCAAACAGCCTCCTTGACTAAGGCCACTAAAGCAAATAGCAAAGTTATCACCTACTTAATCGATTGTGATGATTGTGCTCATTGTGTAGATTTGGGTGCTCCCAGTGCTAAAGAACCAGCAGTTCTTACATCAACTAGATAAGCTATCAAGAATACATTTAAATAATGGCATGATTAATTTTGGAGTAAAACTATGGTTGAATGAATATTAATATTAAAGAAATATATATATATAATCAGTTATTATGGTTTTCATACCATTCACAAAATTTTAACAATTGATTGGCGTTCATTTATTCGGCATAAAGCTTAATTTTAGCCAGAGTTGTGTTGTCAATTAAGAGGGATAGTGATTTCTCACACAATGACTTCAAATCTGGTATCAGGTAATAATCAGCCATTTACAACAATTGTCTGTAGAATTCTACCGATTATTAATTTTGATCACATTATAACTAAAATAAAAACCATTTCTTACGTCTCCTGAGTAAATGAAGTATAACAACTATTCAAATATAATGAAGGAACAATCATTGATATAGACTTTCTATTATTGATTTTTGTACTCCCACTCAAACATCTTATTGAACATTTCGTATCGAGATAAAATAATTTTGTGTGCATATAATTGTTTGTCCTCTACAACAAAAATGATATCACTGTATTTAGACTAATTGAAAAAACCTCTAAAATACTGGTTAATAGAGATATTGTTGAAATCAGTCACAGAAATATTAGGAGGAGGATCAGTATCAATAATGAAGAAGTCTTTAAAGTAATGTGATCCACAAGACCCCCCGAAAATGTAAATAAGATTACCAATTGCAGTCATACTATGACCAGCTCTGGCCTTATCAAATTATTCATCATCCTGAAGTTCGATGATGCTCCAGGCATTCTTCACTGGATCATAACATTACAAATCTCCAAAACAGGTAGTTTAAGGGCCACTGCCACCAAATAAGTATATCTTATTGTCTATAGTAGTCATGCACATTCCCGCTCTGGCACTGGGAGATTGAATCGGTTTTAATTCGCTCCATCTGTTCGTTGTCACATCATAGCAATGCAAATCATTTAGTCTTTTTGAACCATCCCAACCTCCAAAGATAAACAACTTGTTTTGCCAGACAGCTGAACTGTGATTGGCTCTTGGTGGAGGTCTCTGATTCTCAGCTGTCTATACTAGTTTCCACATATTAGTTTTGGTATTGAAACTATGCAGATCATTCAGATAGTCCTTCCCATCTCCTCCTCTGAAGATATATATCAACTAACCAATTAAATCAGCACTGTGCATATTGCATGGGCCTGGAACCTTAAATTGTATTTTGAAATCATACTTCTCCCATAGTATTGACAAGTGTCCAAAACAAACAATCCAGATCTAATACATACACATCTCGACTGGCATAAGTTCCACTTCCCAACCATCCACCAATCACATACATCTTATTCTCTACCACAGTGGCTGTGTGTCCATTTCTACTCTCAGGAATTCTACCATTTGCTTTACACTTCGTCCAATTCCCATCCTTATAGATGTGTATGTCGTTGTGATTCTTTTTGGAGTCATACCCACCAAATATAAATATCTGTTTCTTGTAATGTATGGATGTATGATTTTTAATAGCAGGACATTGATTTGCATTACTGCGAATTACCTTCACTGCTTGTCTCTCATATGAACACCAATTGGGCGACTAGCCATTGCCGTCATTCTAAAACATTTATTTATAAAATATAATATATAAATTATAAATTATAAACAAAAATATTCATTGCTTTTTTATTTATTTAGACTTACTTTTAATGTCCCCACTTGGCCTATCTCCACCCTTCCTATTCTTAGCGTCTCCCCCTTACTTATTTACTCCACTCTCCTACAAATTCTTAAAGAAAGTGCTCGTCTTATCAAATTTAACACTCTCCTTATTTTTTTGTTGCTTAATGAAACTCATCTGCTTCTTCCCTTGTTGATGTTGATTGTACATGAACTTAGTCTCACCTCTACTCTCCAATTTCTTAACTAACCCACTTCTCTTCCTTTCTCGCTCCCTATTTCGCTTTCTCTATTTGGCCATTCTCCTACCCTTCTTATTCAATTGATGATCGGCCTCTTCCTTAGACAAAAACCCAGCCTTCTTAATCTTCTCCACATCCTCCATCTATTCGCCCCTAGCTGTTATTGGCACCTTCTCCTCTCTCTAAACCACGTTGTTATCCAACACCTGCACTTCTGCTTGCTTCACATATCCTCTTGGCTCGAAGTTCAAATTAGTCAACGAATCCAATTTGTAACATAAGTCTCTAAACTATTCGAACAACTCTTGTTTCAATTTCTACTCGCTCGTGTTTGTTGGCAATCCCAAAGCCTGCTTAAATTGTCTTTCGTATAATTCAGCTAATCCAAACTGTGACTTATTTGTGTCCACCTAATCCACTGGTTTCTCAAGAGAATGCAAATTGATCTACACTTTCTGTCTATCATCAAACAATTCATCTTGTACTCTCTTTCTATAATTGAATTGATATACTAATTTACTTTATCATTTCTATCAACTTATTTTACTGCTCTGGAGTTGTTTCCTCTAAAACCTTTCTATTCACATCGAAATCCAAATCCTATTCAATCAACGAATTCAATGGTCTTTATCTGGCGTGCACTTCACCCACAAATTGCCAATCCTTTTTCTTCAACCTCTGTTCTTCTAAATTCTTGATTTCGTCATCCTCTTCTCCCACTTCTCCTTCTTCTGCTTCAACCACATTGTTATCTTATTCTAACTCCTCCTCTCTCATATCATCAAATACAGAGTCCTCACTATCATTGTATTTTATATATATTACCCCTCGTTCTCTGGTTCCTCATTTCCTTCTTCATTTTCTTCATTTTCTTCAAATTCTTCATCTTCCTCTTCTTCCTCCTCTTATTCATCATCCAAATCTATTTTACCCATCTTGCCATCATCATAATCTTGCATGTATTTTTCAAACTCATCAAAATCATCCTTTTATTTTTACTTTTTCTCAAATCTAAAGTTTCCACCCTCCTCATCAAATTCCTACTCCATCTCTTGATGTTCTTCTTCCTCCTCATTCACTTCCTCTTCCTCACCCTCTTATTGCTCGTCTTCCTCTCCCGCATCCTCGTCCTTCTCGGACTATTATTCCTGTTCTTCAGTCTAAACATCCTCCTCCTACTCCTCTACGACTTGACCTGCTATTTTGGCTGCTCTCTCTTCTATTTACTTTAACTTTTTCAGGCTCTTCTGATTGAGAGTTTCGATTGCCCTCTAGATTTAAGTCCACATTTATTCTTCGTCATTTAAAAGTAACAGAGGCTAATTCAAGGATTCGTCCATCAATTATTTGATTAAAGGCATAGCATCAAAGTCTTTTCTTAAGATCAATCCAATCTACTACTTTAACTTCAGACCTTACATTAAATTATAAAATTAAATTATAAATACTTTGAAAAGCAAAATAATATTTTTTAACAAGTACATATAACTATATTAAATTAAATAATTCTTCCAATATCCTTGAATTGTCATCCTCACAGAGCAGGAACTCTTCCAGCATTATGTTTAATTCATACGAAATCAGTAAAACTATTAAAAACTCAATTTAATATAAAAATTATAAGTCTAATTAATAGGCATGTAATAATTCTCCAAAAAAGGCCAAATTAGCAATAGTTTTTGTGTAATAATAAGATAAATTGCAAAAACATTGGAAAAAGGATTTATATATATCCTTTAGTGAAATGATATTCAGCTGATTCATTTCTTCAAATTGTGCAGATTTTTAAATAGCCAATGACCTAATTAAAGGGCAATAAAGTATATTCAGAATGTCACCTCATAGTAAGATGTGATTTAAGCTTCTTATAGTGGTAATCCTTATCGTATTAATTTGTTTTAAACAATTTCAACTAGATTATAAACTTTTAGAATAAAGTTCAAGTAATCTTAAACAAAAAAAAATCAGGAATATTTTTAATGGAAAATGGATTGAATTACATGTCCTTAAGTGTTTTTGTAAATTTAAATCAAATCATAGTTTGAGAATATTGTTTTTATCTTTTTTCGATTAATATATTAATAAATAATTTATTTTACTCCTTGGTATCAACAGAATAAACATATTAATGAATCATTTTATTGTATTAATGTTCTGACACTTTGAAGAATTTCCAAAAAGTATTGTGAAGTAATTTAATGATAGTGATTAATTCCTTATACAAAAAATAAGTATGACAATCTAACAATATAATCCAACACTTGTATTGATAATATTTAATTGTAATTATAAAAATGGATGAGAATAAAATTGCAATTATATAATTTTGTCATAGTCTTTTTTTTCCACAAGAACCACAGTACTTATGGTTATTAGCGAATCTGCTTCCACAATTAGTACAGAATACACTTCTCTGAAATTTGTTGCCACTGCTCATACGAAAGCATAGTTGAATATGCTTTTCAGCTGCCTTCTGTTCAAATGTCTTCTGACAAGAAGGACACTTAACAATGGGTACAGAGCGAGAGAGCAGGTTTTCAGGGCGTTGTTTGATTTTGGGTAAAAAAGTGGGCTGGCTGGAGGATAGTTCTTGGAGTAGGGTTTCTTCTGCTTCTTCTTCCTCATTTATAGATGCGATGACTCTATATTTGTCTAAGGCTTTTGGTCTAGCAGGACATTTGAGAGCATGGATTTGAGGATTCCTCAATTTCTTATGACAATGGGGACAAGGCTGGATGGTTGGTTATGTAAGAGGTAATTATGTTTTTTGCTTATTAGATTTTTTGAGAAAAGGGCGATCAGCAGTGCAACTACGCAGATGCAGAGCCAATTTGCCCTGAAAGAATTGGCGTTTGCAAAATTTACACTATTCTTTGGGTATCGACTCAACTTGTGCATCCAGAGGTGTAAATGGTCTTTCAATCTGTTCATCTAATTGTTCCTTATCGAAGGAATTGTTAAGTGCCTAGATGGTTGATTTCGAAATGGCATCCTCTTCGAAGAACTCATTGTCCTTGGTATCCATAGGCAATGATAATTTGATCATGTAAATTATAAATATATATTTATGCTTATAAGGAGATTAAGCAATGCTTTGCTAAAGTATCGATTTTCCAAAGAAGCAGCAGAGCCTCAGCAAGTTTAGAGAGTGAAGGCACCTTTCGGGTTCACCCAAGTCAACTGCTTGGTGATTCATCCGATCTTTTACCCTAATAAAGGTCCTGAATTGGAATTGTACTTGGCAGAGGAAGCAGTGGGATTGTCGAAATCTTTAAATTGGACACTTGAGAAGGGGCCTTTTTGGAAGGAGGAATACTCATAGAAAATACGTATTAGTCAGGGAAGGAACCCCCTCTAGGTAAAGGTGGAGAATAATGAAGATGAGTTGAAAGAAGAGGGATGGGAGCTTTCTAGCAAAGCGCATTTAAGGAATGGAGAATATATATACCTTCCATTTTTAAATGGAACATATGACGATGGTCAAATGTTAGTTGATTTATCCTCGGAGAGTGATGATGACTTAGGTCACGAATGGAAGAATAAAATTATACGGAATTCAATTGCTAAATCTTCCTTAGTTAAAGTAAAAAGGATCCATTCATCCACTTTTTTCACAAAAGGCAAAGTGGCCATGTTGGGGGAACATATTTATGATAAGAAAATAAATGCAGTCTTTATTAATCATGAGTTAACTCCTCTATAAACTAGGAATTTGGAGAAGGTGTGGACTCAATATGCTAAAGGAGAGATCGCCACTTTTAGAAGAAGTGAAAATCCTGATGATAGCGATATGGCAACTGATGCAGAGACAGACATTGAGTATGAGGACGCTTATGTAAAGGTGTTTGATCGATTCACTATGATTCTGCAAATCTTCGCAAAGAGATCTACACAAGGCGTAGCAAGATAATAGATAGAGTTATCATTTCTGAAATTTGCCAAGACTAAACTTGTGAGAAGTGGCAGTGCATTTGCATCTTTGTCTTCGATATTCTTGGGGGATTTGATGATGGCAAAGGAAGTCTATTTGGAGGTTGTGTCTGCGAAATAGAGAAGAGCTTTGGGGAAGATGAGTGGTTCAGGAGAGAGTGAAATCTAAATTTAAAGGAGATAAATAGATGAGAGAATAGCAAAAGTGCGTAGACAAATAGAGGAGGAGGGTCTATAAAGAGGTAAATTAAAGTAGAAGAAATTAATACACACAGTCCCAAGGATTGCATTGATTGGGTACACTAATGCTGGGAAATCATAACTATTAAATTGTATTTTACAAAAGGAGGTTGTTGAGAGTAAGGATTTGTTATTCCAGACTTTGAGTACTACATCCAAACAAATCCGATTGGCATCAGGACAGAAGGCTATAATGTTAGATACCATAGGATTTATCACAGATCTTCCACATGATTTGGTGGAGTCATTTAAATGCACTCTAGAGGAAGTGGCTGATGCTGATATTGTGTTGCATATAAGAGACATCTCTCATCCTTGTTCGGAACAGTAGAAGTAGGTTGTACTTGAGGTGTTGTAGCAATTAGGGTTCAATGAAGAGTTTTATAGTAAAAAGATGGTATGATACTAATTTAATAATAGATTGAAGTTTGGAACAAGATCGATTTGATGAGAACCCCTATTGATTTCAAATAGATTCAACAGGAGACTTATCCTATTGTGCCTATCAGTGCTCTATTCAATACCAATGTTAAGTAATTGTTGTAGATCATGGAGGACAAATCAAATCTGATTATGAATAAAAGACCATATAAGTTGAGATACAACATCGATGAACATTAGTAGAGATTGAAGTGGCTCTTTGACAATGGAAATATCTCAGGAATCAAAAATGAAATTCACATCACTCCTGTAAAGAAAGGAAATCCTACAGAAATTGAGTATGAAGTCATTTTGGACGAGATCACTTACAATCGATATATTGCAACATTCACTCCTGAGTTGAGAATCAAAAAAAACAAGGGAATGCCTCCTCCTAATTGGTGATCAAATTTGTTTATAATATATATATATATAATATGGATACATCAATCATTTCCTATAGTAACCAACATTTCAATGATTTCATCAAGGGCGACTTCATTCACTTGTATAATTTTGATTTTCCTGGTTTTGATTTCAAGTGCATTTTCCAATGGAGTGTTTCCCCATCTGTCTCTGTTGCTAAAGTCGAATTTAGCTTTGAATCTCAAGAATTTGATGATTTTGGAATTCATAGACATAACTGCCATATGAGCTATATTTCTATTATCAACATTAACAAAATGATTCAGATTCTTGATTCCCCCATGGAATATAAGTTCTAACATCTACAAGTCTCCACTCAAACCAGATGACAAGATTAAATCCACTAATATATGATGAGGTGCTGAGATTGTGCCTCCATTCTAATAAAAGTAAAGTAACAAGTCTTTATCTCTACTAATCAACACTTCGTACATGGGAGAATATCCTAAATAATCGATCGGATTGATTTCAATATGAACCTCTTCGACTAAATATTTTATGATTTCAATCTGTTTGTTTGCAGCTGCCAAATGAAGTATGGTTCTACCATCAAAATCAGGAATATTGAGATTTCCTTCATTCCTCCTCAAATCCTTGATCAATTCCAACTGCCCAGTCGTAGCAAGAAAGCATCCCAAATTAGGTATTATATATTTATTCATAATGTCCATATTCTGACTAATCTATTCATCCCCAGAAGTCTTTTGCAGAGTCTCCAATATTGTTTGGATGAAATGCTACTTTTGCACTTCAAATTTCTCAAACTACCTGACTGACTCAGTCTCACCCTACAAATTCTATGGAAACTTTTCATAGATTTCATGATTGCTGTATCCCTTGCCCAATAAATAGGCTATTTTGGCCTAAGCACTTTCCGGAGTGATATCATATTAGACTAGAATGCCATTGACCACTTTCTTGAAGTTCGCAATTGGCTAACCCTTGATGCATTGAGATATCTGAATCAATATAATCCCCAATTGTTATTGAGCATGCTACAATACATTGTACAATTCCTAACTATGAGGCATTTCTCCAAAGTGATAGCATTCTAAGATGCAACATCTCAACTTTGGAGTGTTCAGAATATGTCTAATGTGCTCAACACTCGTGTAAGGAGTGATCTTTATTATTATGACATCAGTCACAAATGGAGGTGCCAATTCCAAGGTGCTTTCATCACTTGTGAACATTTATTCTCCTCTTCTTAAGACCAGTTGCCACTTGATTTCAACATTGATTCCGAATTCTACCAAATGAGGAAAGTTTGGACTCTCTATGCAATCCAAGGAATCACATTTTAATTGTCTGCATCTATTGGCTCTATAGGCTTTGTGATCCATGGCGATTAAGACCTCAGGAATCAAGAAATGCCCAGCTAAAATTAATGAATCCAAGATATTTTGAAATGCGTCATTTCTCATAAATGACAATGGTAGCAATGATCCAGTGATCACTACAGTTTTTTATAAGTTTTCTAACATGAAGGAGAGGTTTGTTCCAAGATAAGTGATTGTTGCAATTCCACTCAAAATAACAAAAGCACTATATTTCTCATAATTCTCCTTAATAACTTCTGCTATATGTCTGATATCAGCATAAGACTACATAATGATATAAACTTACTGTTTGTCTAGAGTTGGTTATTTATTCCAATTCCATTACTTTGTAGATTATTCTTCTCCCAAATTCAGATATTGGAGTAGCAAGACATCCATCTTGACTATGGTACTTTATAATATTATTTAGTAAATACTTAAGTGTATTCGAGGTCACAAAGAAATGAAATGTTTTTCAATCTCTGTTCTAATCTTCCTTTGACTACTTTCATATGAGATTCATTCACTTCTCCCTCTGCAGCAGCAGCTCCGGATGCATATATCAAAAGCACCTTCCGATCATTCAAAACTTATAAATTTTATCGACCTCCTTCATTATCTATCAATGATTAGATCATCTACTCATGTCTTGAAGATGTTGATTTTATTATTTTAGGAATATCCTCATCTGAACTCATTCCTAATTTATTAAAAAGTAAATAATGAAAACATGAAATACTATATGTCCTCAATTAATGTATAAAACATATTTAATGCAAAGTCTAAAATATGAAGACTTGTTCAAATTGCTAATAAGAAGATTTATTCAAAGCAATTATATCTAGGGTGTTCTTTTAGATGATGTGCTAAATTTAGAGATTTATTTTTGGATCCTGTGCAATCAAATTTCGATCCTTTTTAAACAATTGTATTAAAATTAAAAATTGCAAGAATTTAGATGGTAGAATACTCTTTTATTTTAGAAATAGAGGGGTGAACAAGATTGTCAGTACCACTAAGTACGATTGACTAATTAATAAAGAATACTAAGTAATTATTAGTTTCAACTGACAGGTAACAAAATGGAAATGCTACTGTTAAATTGAATTTGGCTTCTGGTTTATCATTAAGATTAAATATTGTTAATTCTACACAAATAGAGATTATATTTTATGAGAAATTATTAATTTATTTTATTTCTCTAAGATTTCATTTGTATACCAGACAAACGCTAAATGGTAACACATCAACATTTGACAATGATTAAAGTGTCAAATAATGAAATGTATTCTTTTATCATAAATTAGTGACATCAATGGTTCAAAACATATGATTAAACAGAATTAAAAAAGGTGAGTGATTTCATAGAGATGAATTATTTATCATCAATTAAGTTTGAATTTTATAGACAGTAGTTTAGGTAGTGGTTCTATATTAGATTCATCTAATGATGGTTAAGTGGAGTGTCTCTAATTTAAGCATTTTCTTAAAATTGAGTATTCCTTTTGTCTAGACTTAATAATATATTTTGATAACATACTTAATTGCTCGATTCCTTTCTAACTTCCAATGATTTACCTTCAATTTTACGCAATTTCTATTTGAGTCGCGATACTTCTATTTCCTTAGTAGAATTTGCGATTTACCCAGCTTTAAGCATTTCTCTTAGCATTGCATTCTCTGAGAATAGTTTAGTGTTATCGTTCTTCATCTTGAAGTACGACTGAAACTGCCCATTTGACATGATCTCTTTATACTTTTTAATTTCATCTTAAATGGCTTCCATCTATGAAACGTGAACATACTTACCTCTTTTAATTAATCAGCTCTAATTTATTTGATTGCATTTTCGTGGTTCTATCTCCCTTGTTCAATTTACTAATTGAGTGAGTCTATTTGCCTCAACATAGCTTAACGAGTGACACTTCTAGGGTACATACTTTTTTGTTAAATTACTTATTAATAACATAGTAAAATTATCTGGTTTGAAACAAGGAATATGAATCAATCTTAAAATAGGTATAAAAACTACTCAAAAGAAGAATCATAGAAACATTATGGATATTTTTACATCTATAAATCATTACTATCTAGATTTTTATAGATCAAACAATTAAACTTAATAAGAAATTGTATATTAATGATATTCTCACTATTCTTAAATATTATATAAGACATCTCATCATTAAATATTAGTCTCTGTATCATTTTTAAAAATCTATGAATTTTATATTTTGAGCTATTCTACTTAGATTTGACTTAAGTTGAGATCATTTGTTGGTTGATTCAGATATGCTAATGTTTATACACCCACAGTATGGGGCTAAGAGTGAATCTTTTTTGGATGAGAATTTGGTTGTTTTAGCGAATAATTAAATTAATCATAGGAAAAAGTGAATGTCCACATACAAGTACTTATTCAAATTTATCATAATTGGGGATTCATGTAAAACAATAGTATTTTGATTAAGATGTTGGGAAATCATGTCTTGTTTAGTAGTTTTTACATGAGAGGCCTAGACAAGAGCATGAAGCAACAGTGGGAATTGAATTTGGTGTTAAGGACATCAATCTCTCTGGCTCGATTATACGTCTCTCTATATGGGATACTGCGGGACAGGAGACATTTCGATCTCTCATTCGTGCATACTACCGATCTGCTATAGGGGTGCTCCTTTGTTACGATTGTTCTAGCACGCAATCATTTAATGGAGTCGAAAAGTGGGTGCAAGAAGTGAATGACAATGGCAATGAGAGTAGAAGCTTCAATAATTAAAGATGTTGTAATTGCACTCGTCTGCAATAAAATTGATTTACAAGAGTATGCAGGTCCCCTTCAATTAATTTTAGTCGATAAGTGTCATCCGTCCAAGGGAGACAATATGCAGTTGACCATGGTTTCCTCTATGCTGAAGTTTCTGCTCTCAATGGAGTTGGCGTTTAACAACTCTTCCGAGATTTGTCCCTCGAAATCATAAGGCGAATAGACAGTGCAGCCATCGTCTTGGGAAAGCATGTAAAATTAAAATTAACCCTCACCTCTAGCTATAAGGGATTGTGATTGGAGAGGCAAACCTGTCTCCTACAAAACATATAATCACTTTGGAATTGGATGAGGCTCAATAATAGAAGAGTCAGAAGAAAAAGACCTGTTGTTGAGCAGTTTATAAATAAGAATAGAATAATAATATCAACTCTTAGGCACAAAGTTTTTATAAAAATTGATCAATTTTTGCTTCTAAATGATAGCAGTTGATTCTGGCGTTTCTGCTATGTAGACTGCTGGTCTCCCTCCATATACACTATTCGCTGGTACAACCGTATCAGGTGGCAATATGGAATCATCAAGAATTATAGAGTTTTCTCCGATTATACATCTATGTGACTATGCATAATATAAGTTCAGAATTACAATGTAACAGTTTTTTCCGATTGACGTGCAAGTACCGATCTTGGTCGCTTGTATAATTGAACTTGACTCGATTTCTACGTAATCGCTTATCATCAAGGGGAGGAATTTAATGATCTTTTTGGTAGGTGATTCCTTGGTGTAGCCATATGTGTAGGAGGGCTTTAGAGTGACCTTCTCATGGACAACCAAATATTTGCCAATGGACACTTTGGCTAGATCACCTCTCAAAATGACATCATTAAAAAAGATGCATCTGCCACTCACATTGATTTGCTCAGTGCCTTTGATTATGGATTTCTTGGATATTTTGATGCCTGATGAGGTCTCATGAAATTCGGATTTGTCATATTGGACAATCGCATCCATTGTTTAGTATATAATATAATAATATAAATATATATAATTGGAATCAACAAAACCTACTCATTTATATGTCCTCCACTTCTATTGTGAATAGCAAGGTTGTGCCAATGATCAAGTAAATTAGTTAGAGTGCCAATGCAGCATAAGAGATGAGTTATCCCCTTTGGAAATCAAATTTTTGAAAGAAGATTCCCATCAATAGAGTGGAGAGGATGGCGCCAAAGATGCACGCGATATCGATTTGATTGATTGAGATGATGGGAACAAAATTGATGCAGAATACCAAAAAGTATATGCCTATAATCAATTTCTTGTATTATCCCAATTATTTCTATTAAATGATTATAAACCCGTAGAGTGTCAGCACTCCAAATACAATCCCGTAACTCCCCACGGTTAGACTGTAGGGGTATACGAGTGAGCTCATCAGGTTGCTTGAGTAGCCGGCCAGGAACAGGACGAGGCTGTACTTCAATCTGCCGTACTTGTACTCTGAAATGTATCCGTACATCTATATGGTGACGAACCCTATGATGATGTGGCTGATTCCCCCGAATTGAGGGATGGAGATCAACATCCGATAAAATTAACTCCTGTGTTGAATGTCTGGCCGAAATTTGGCGCCGCAGTTGTAGAGCACACAACTAAATAGTTCTTCATTGACTTATTAGTAAATAAACAAAATCCAAAAGTAGAGCAGAAGCACAATCGACAATGGGAATGTGACACTGCAAATATTGAATTATTTAAATAAAATAGAACCTATACTTACATTCTTGTGCTTGACTCTTAAATTTTTATTACTCTAAGGTTGACTTTAATTTATATGCTATTAATCAATACTTAAATCTAATTAATTTATAGTTGGGATTTCCATTTCTAATTTTTTAATTTTATTTATAAATGTTTTTGTTTCTCTAATTCTATATTGTCTCTTCCATGTATCCAGTTTCCTATAGAGACGAACGCCCCTACTTGACCTTGGACTCCGACTTCCAGGTTCAACTGAAATTGGATGAAGTTTTGTCTGAATTCTTGTAAAGACACTCCCAGAATGATAAATGTCCAGACTTTGAATTGCACGAATGCTACGAAGAAGTATAACAGAATGGACAAACCACTAAAGTCAAGCTCGAAAAGGAGAACTTCTACCTTTACGACATCACATCAGATGAAAAGATCGAGTAAACCATCATTTACTCTGACCAACAATTATTGGAAGATGTCAAGAATACAATTAGTTTCCTTGCTCTGGCTCCATTTCAGAGCCACCAAAACTCCTTTTATCAGAACGGATTTAGTTTGTGTCTCTCTGACACTGAAGGATACATTATCACAGATTTCAATTCAATATCTGAGAACTATTAACCTTCAAATACTGAAGGCATCTCTACCAGATTGAAGGAAGAGCAGTATATTGCCTATAGTCTTCATCTTCAAAATATGGAAATTGCCTTCAAAGT
The DNA here is from genome assembly GCF_000165425.1 of Paramecium tetraurelia. Classification (NCBI taxonomy): domain Eukaryota; phylum Ciliophora; class Oligohymenophorea; order Peniculida; family Parameciidae; genus Paramecium; species Paramecium tetraurelia. The sequence goes on along the minus strand of NW_001799004.1, from coordinate 74,249 downwards.
TTATGATATTGCTTCATTTCCAGTCTATATTGTTTCAGAAGATGTCATTTCACTACCCAAACAAATCTTCCCCAAAAAGTACTTTGAATCCAAAGGTTTCACCCTTGACTCCAATGGATTCTACTTTAGAGATCGCAAGGACAGGAGTGACGACTTGGATTCCCTGTTATTTTATAATAATGCCAATCAAGCCAATCCCTTGATAGTAGATCCCATCAACTATGTCATCAATTATGAAAATGAATAAGAAGTATTGAAAATATACACAGAAGAACGATATGAGGATGCTATCATATTGGGATTGCCATTCTTAAAAAATAAGATCTTCAATGTTCAAACTGAAGAAAATTACGTGTTTGTCTAATAGCTCAAGACCAGTCTATGCATACAGGATAAACAACAATCAATCGGAGTTTTAGAAATAATATTTATTGTACTCCAAGTGATCCTTCTACCATTATTAGTTTATTTCACATTCAAAAAATTGAGAAAGAATCAACAACAGAAACAATAACAATAAAAGTTAGCTCAATAGTTCATAACTGAATTGCAATGATTGCTTTTTCGTTTTTATTATTCTATAAAGTAATATAGTCATATATATATGTAAAATTCAATTCCACAAAGATTATTCAATATAGATACCAAATATGTAGATAATTAATTCATTTGGGTTATTTGAATAACAAACCATGAAGAGAATCGAAATCCTGAGCTTCCAATTGCAAGAGAGCTGTTTTGGTAGAGTCAAATATAAACCCAGCTTTCGTACATTTGATTTCTGCAGTCAAAGGCACTCTGGTCTTTTGTACAATATGTGAAGAGTCGCAATAGAATTTGCCTTTGAACTCATTGTTCTCCTTCAAGTAGATAAGAATGTTGTTATCAATTGTAGCAATAATTTGACAAGGCTTCCAAGTTTTCAGGACATTACCACAATCAATTTATGCACTTTTAATTCTTAATTTAACCAAGGAATGATTCTCCTGAACACTACTCAATTTTATATAGGCATCAGGGTAATTGCAGAGGAAATCCTGCAATTGTGGAAGGGTCAATTGTTGTTTCCCAAGCATCTTCTATACAATCCTCACAATGTCAGGGCCTAAGAAATTCAATACTTCAAATGATTCTATTACTTATTCAGATTCCAATTAATTGATAAGCTAGACTATATAAAAATGGAAATGATACTCCATATATCAATTCTTCTTAGGCTGAGATCTATTGTTATTTGCTCTGACTTAATTGGACATGCTTATCAAGATACATCCTAAGAGAAGTGATGACAATTTGATATCTGTGGACTTCTTGTTTCTTGACTTCATCAAATAGTCTTGTTACTGCCTATCCCATATTCTTCTACAATTTAGCCATCTCAAGAAAGGAGTTGATCAATTTGCGTTCAGTATGATAGAGATCCTTCCCTTTGGATTCTCCCTGCATCTGTCTAAGATACAATCCTTAGTGTCTCCTGCGATATTTTGTGAGTTTGGAAGAACTGGAGGCGAAATTACTAAAGGCCTTCCGATATTGATCTCTATGAATTGAGATGCCAGTTTCAAACATCTCTATGTTGAAGTCCAGCTTCTCTTTTATGAATTTGTCAATCCCATCGAGGAGATTCAAGATTTTGATAGCATTACCTTGATCGTAATTACAAATTTCTTTGATGGTTTCATCCAATTTAGGGTAGTAGAATGTCTATCCGTCTTGAAACAGCTTATTGATATCATTATTCTTAGTTCTCAAATACTCTACATTTTATTTTTCATGTTACACAAATGTCTTGATGAAATGAATGAGATTTTGAATGCTTCTGTTTGAAATTGCAATTCGCTTATCTAAAAGACGATACACATCCTTAATAATTTGTCTGTGTTGCTACATATCGATTCCCACTTGTTCCATCCAAGCTTGTAATTGATTGTACGATTGATGTCTATGAAATTTCACAGAAGTTGGGTCATCCTAATGATTGACTGTTCTTTGAGCAGCTGATTGTCGAATAGACTCTCTGAGACGATCCTCTACAAGTTGTTCTGGATTATAACTAGGCATATTGACAAACTTGAACGATTGATCCTCTGCTTAAACGTATTCTGATTTAACTACTTCCTCTTAGAAATCACTTTGCATATTTAAAATATATATGTATATAAATATATATAAAATCAGAATCAAATATCATTACTTTAGCCTTTCTAACTCTGTCAATTTAACATCAATCCTTTTCAAGATCAAATCCAGATGATCCACTTATGATTCCATTCCTTCGATAGAATTCTGTATTTGATTGATTTTCTGAATATTCTCATCCAATTTATTCTCTGCCGTCTTGATAAAAGATTGGATAACTTACAAATGCTTTTGGTTTCCTCAAATTCTTCTCGTATTTAGTTGATCTTGTCCAAGTTCTTTTAGTAATGCACAATAGTCACCTCATTCAGTTTCTAAATGGTTGCAGTCTTCAATTAGACCACTATAGCTAATACTGTATAGACATACTCTTTTATTGGGTGTCTACGTAACTAACGATGGATTGAGCGTATTGATCTATGACATCAACTTGTTCCTTGGCTATCATTGATAATATTAATTTTAATATTATATCATTTTTGTTTCTTATCATTTCTGAACTGTTTGACACTGTTCTCAATCTAAATCTAACAAGCCTTATGGATCTGTGGTTTGTAACCCAAAAAGAACAATATTTCCAAGAACACAAAGTCAGGAGCCACAAAGATTTACAGGATATTGTCCAACAGGGCAGGTGCTCGCTCTAGGAAAATTAGAAGAATTTTTGCATAGAATTACTTTCAAACACTCCATGTCCAATAAATTACAAAATCCAGCAAGTCACTTGGAAAGTAATGGCCACACACAGGTGATGACTCCATTAAGCCTCATCTGCATTGGCAAAGTGTTGGTTGAGTAGAAGAGTGACTGATATGTAAAATGAAGAAGCAAGAATCTTAGTGTATCATATATAACAAATATCTTACTCCACTCAAAAAGTCGACAGCCATATACACCAGAGCGAGGACTAAGAGCATGATTAAACCAATGTTAAGCTTACAACAGCCTGTGTCGATGGTGAATGTGTAATGGTTCAAAATTTAGACAGCAGAGAGCAAAATGAGTGGAATGCAAACTAAGTGAATGGCTTTGTTCCTACGTTGTTACGAACTAAACTTACACTAAATTGCTGTGATAACTACCATAACTGCTATAGAAGTTGACAATGTCTATTCCCATATTAATAAATTTAATGATTGATAAAGATATCAAAATCAAATCTCTTGAATTCGAACTGGAAAGTCGACAAACATAAGTATTATAACTAGAAACAAAGGTAGCTACTCTAGAAACTCGAATCAATTAGAATGCTGATGTATTTGAAAAACAACATTTTTATATTCTAGGTCTTAGAATTGCAGGAGAAGATCAAAATGCTTGAGAGCCAAAATTTAAAACTTATAGAAAAAAACTAGAGTGATGTTGTGGAGTGGAAAACCAAGGAAAGAGAATTTAAAGTATAAGTTACATCTAAAATTAAGCAATTACTCAAGTTGCATCAGGATGACCTTGCAACTGTCAAAGCAGAATTGGAATTAGCCAATCAATAGTTGTCCAATCAATAGCATAAAGATGGCAGTACATCTGGAATGGAGTAAACGATTAGAGATCTCTAGTTGGATTGCAATGATTTGAAATCAATCAATGAGAAGTTGGTGTATACCGAGCACTTACTGAACTTGGAGAAGGAGAAACTAACAAATCAGATAAAAGACTTGGAGGTAGTCTAGAAATAGATGCAAGATAGTTAAGAGGATTAGAGAGCACAACACAATAAAGAATTATAAACATTGAGAGAACAATTGCTAAGTTATCAAAGTCAGATATTTGAGAGAGAGAAAATGCATGAGGAATAGTTGAGGAATTTAACTATATTGGAATAGTAGATGGAAGGCAAGGCTTAAAGCAATAAGGAGGAAATTGAACAAGCAAATAGAAAGAAGGATATATTGTAATGTGAAAATGATAGTCTCAAAAAGGTGAATGAGAAACAATTACAGGAAATGCAATACTTGAACCAACAACTCAATTGTTATTCAGAGTAAGTCTCTGAGAAAGAGAAATAGTTACAAGAGTTATAAAATTAAATAAATGCTGAGAATGCTAAATTTATACATATGCAATCTAGCAATTCAGTACTTCAAGCATAGTTGAAGGATGTAGGATTGACTTATGAAAAGAGACTCTAAGATAAGGATGCACAAATCTAGAATGCAAAGAGGGATTACGAGAACAGGATATCGTAATTGGAGATGTATCACAATTGTTATTATCATCTAATAGTGAAAATGCTACCATTTTAGAATAATTGCAATTAGTTAATGATCAGAATAGGGAGTTGTTAATGAAGCAAAGGGAATTGCAGATCATTCAGAAGGAAAGTACGAGCAAATAGCTTGAGAAGGACAAGAAATTAATAGAATAATTTGATAAGATGAGAAAACTAGATTAAGAAGTATAGAGTGCTCTTTTCTATAGGTAAAAGCCTTGATGAAATTGAGTAAATCTTAAAGGGAATAAATAATAATACTGGAGGGGGATCTCAGTAAAGCGAAGGAGTAAGTGAGGATGTTATAAAGAGATAAATCTGAATTAAAGTAGTAGTTAGATTTCTTGATTGCTTAATAGAATAAAAAAGGTAAGTTGAGTGAAATCGAGTTATTGAAAAAGCAAGTCCAAGAATAGTAGACCGAATTGGTGTTATTAAAGTAATCTCACAAGGCAGCGTAGAGTTCGTTGAAATCTACGATGGAATCAGCAGGCTATTTTAAAGAGAAATCGAAGAGGTTGGACTTTGAAAACCAAACCTTATTGGATTCGAAGACAAGATTAGAGAGTTTATTTTAAGAGTTGCTGGAAACAACGAAAGCCAAGAAAATGCAAAGGAACTATTCAGAAGTGTAGATCAAAGGTTATCAAGGGAAGCTGATAACAGAGAATAATTCGACTTATTTGGAACCGATGACTGAGAGACAAACAGCTAAGACCAGTACTAATTAGGCGTAGAAGAATGGAGATGTTCGTTCTCTTTTCAAACGACCAATCTAAGTAGTTAAGATTAGATAATCGAGTAAAAAGAGAAATCAGGAGAATTAAAGCAAGAATGGGGAGGAACAATAAACCATCAGAGATACGAAGGTGGAGAACGATGTTGCTGAGGGGGAATAGTAAGTCAATTAGGGAAGGAATAAATAGGACGATGATGAATAGAAGGAGAATTCATAAGTTTTAGATAATGAAGTGTTGTGATTATATATTATATATAATTAAATAGATAATTCATCACAAGTTTAAATTATCTATTTCCATAATTCGCCATTCATATTATTTGCCTATAAAATGATTTCGGAGATATTTCATTCTTTTTTTTGAACTCAGGAGCAATACTTTAATTAAATCTGGAGTGGTCTTGGCTGCTTATGTCAGTTTCAATTCAAACATCACCTAAAGGTTAAGAGTGTTTAAATACTCTGTGATAAATTGATTCAAAATGGGCTTCAGGAGTTGGATACAACATTAACTAGGACAGTATGTAGCACTCAATTCGAAAGGTGACACTAAATATTGTATGGATGTACTTTTCAATTTCAGATCGTTCATGATCATTACCATATATGTCTAAATTCACACAGTCAAAAAGAGACATCTTTACACACTATTGTGATTTATCACCAAGTGACAACCTATTTTTATTATGAGACCATACGTTAAATCAGAATAGATAATATCTTTTGTTCCATTCTAGAGATTTAACAATTGAAAATTATATTTCTCCAAAGATCTTTCTAGACTTGCATTAGCTATTGTTGAGATGAACTTGTAATCCTTCTCACTGAGTGCTTGAATGAATTGTCTATTTATTTAAAGCAATAAGTACTCGTAAGCCATGTGAAATCCTTCGTCAATTCTGTTGTCCCAAATTTCAGAGAGTAAAGATCGCAATCTATAACTTTTGGAGGTATCGATGTCATCGTACTTGTACCCTGTGAAAGGTACAGCAGCATGCAATGCAACTGTCGAGAATTTCCCTGCTATTGATTTAATTAGAGTATTCATGCATATATTATAATTACTGTTTTTAATTTACTTCATCCAAACTTATTAATCCCAATTTTATTCGATTAGTTGCAAATACATTCATCAACTTTTTCTGGGTTCTCAAATTTGATTCCCAATTCTCATGAATTCAATCTATTTGTTAATCCTTAAATTAGGATAATTTAATTATATAATCTGTAGATTCTTTATTATTAAACCATTCCTTTATGTTGGTTCTTGATGCAAGAATTAAATAAACATGACACACATATATTATAATATTGCGTATCATTAAAATTATTTAGGATATTGTGGTTATAATGATAACATTTTGATTAAAAAACAACACTTTAATTAATAATATGAATATTTGAATGAAGAAGATATTCAATTTGACTTACTAATAATAGATGCTTTTTATGAAAGTATTCCTTTAAAAATTCACTCATTTTCTGCTTTAAGTAAATTCATTGTAATACTCACTTTCTTTCCCTTGATTATGTTCTTTAAATACTGGACTATATATGATTCCTACTCTCACTTTTTCTATTATAACTAATAAGAAGAATCAAAGATCAACACCTTATGTTGATCTCCAGTCTGTTTAGAAAGTCTTATAACCCTGGAACTCTTTTAGAAATTGAATATTCTATTATTTATTGTTAACACCTGAAAATAATAAATTTATTATAATTTTTTAACTGCTAGTTAATTAATGGGAAATCAGCAGTTTGAGGCTAATGAGTCTGAAACCAACATTACACAGTATTACCAAAACATGCTCAATTAAAACAAAGAAAACATCCCTTATCAGTATCAGAACACTCCTAAATTGTTGAGTGCAGAGAGTCGTAATAAATTGAGACCGACATCGAAAATCAATTTGGACATGAAACTGTGTTCCAAATCTTCAGAAAAGTAGTTTAATGGTATATAATAAGTATGGTTTTGTGATTTAAGTTAGAAAATGTTTTAAGAAACACCCGTCGTAAGAAATCCCTTGGAGAAATTACATAGAAAGCGAAGTAGTACTAAAATAGTTTAGGAGAATGATGAATCCCATATTCAATTACTGGATCTGCTAAAGAATATGGTCAGACATCAAGATTCAACAATGCAAAGTAGTCAGGTCAAGGCTACAGAACAGTCATGTCAAGAATATGACAAAAAGAAACCTATGATGGATGTAGATCAATATTATAGACCCTAAATGGAGGATAGACCATTATAGTTCAATAACAGAAGGAGATCAAAAACATTTGAAGAATCATTTAGAACACTGATATCTAATGAAGATAGATGTCAACCATTAAAGTTGAACAGGAGGGAAAGTAAAGAAGAAGAAGCTCTTTAATTTATATTACAGAACTGCACTTAAACTCAATCAAGAATAGATCAACAAATATCAAATAGTATAACTTTTGAATCTTTGGAAAGTGATTGGCAAGCATTGACCAAAAAGAATTCCAAATAGTTAGAAACCCCTGGAACTGCTTAATTTCAAGGGTTAAATAAGGACGATAAGATATTTGAACTCTCAACATCCAATTTTATAGAATAAAACAATGAGGAGTATTAACAAGGTTCCAGAAGACCATCCTGTCTGGAATCTACTTTTCTAATCCCAATGGTGTTGCATTCATAAAACAGTCTGGAATTCGATGACTCTAAAGATGTCTATTAGAATTCTAAGCCTGCTCACCCATATGAGTATAAGAGAACCTAAGTGCCAAAGGTGACTATGAATGGGTTGCTGTCCAAATAATAATCACAACATCATTTCCATAAATTGGATTGCAAAATCAATTCTACAAGCAGAGATCTAACTCAGCCAATGAAGAAGATTATCTAGACTTAAGCAACAGGAATGCCAAACAAAGCACCTTTGAAACATAAATCACTTCATTAACAATCGCAAAATGCTCTGTCTTTGCCTTTATAGATGATCAATTCAAAAGGGAATCTGGGATTTAGATCTAATTTGAGTTTGGTTTAGAATGTCCCTCAATCTTCTTTGTCTTCGAAGAATGGAAGAAATCAATATGATTCAAAAACATTTAAGACAAAACCTACAGTCACCCACCCTGAGGAGGAGTGGTTTGATAATTCAAAATTGGAGTATAAGAAGATCATGATGATTTTGGATGAGTAATAATAATAGATTCAGAATTTCAGCATTTAGAATAAAAGTGAAATGATCTCAAACACTTTTAATAGTTCAGATATCAATTGTTCATAGAGATTCTAGTTTGAAGATTTTAAAATCAAACCACATCTTGAGGACAAGAACACTTAAACTCAATTAAAGGACTTATAGAAGAACTTCATCAATAGATTGTCCTAGCCCAAAAGCAAGTGTAGTTCTAGGACAAGTGAAAGCAACCCCTATTGGAAATTAAGAGAACTTGATCAATCAAGGCGATCCAAAAGGAAATGAGTTGATATTAATTATTTTATACTTCTTTATGATTTAATAGATTTGTCTCATAATTTGACCTATCCTTCTTCCCAGTTTTCGAATTGTCTTAGGGTAGCAACCAACTCTGGATTGGAGTCTTCTGGAGAGTTTTCTTTCTACAAATATGCACTATTGTAAGGTAAATATTCGTAATCGTGTTCTCTGGCTATAGCAAATTGATTGCCGATCACATAAGATAATTGACTCAAGTCTTTCTATATTGTTATCATATATTCGGTTTACATCTTCTATATCTCTCACATATTGAGCTGGATTGCCTGCCCACAATTAATTACTGGGAATGAGTCTTCCAGGTGGTACAACAGTTCCTGGTGCTAAGACTGCTCCGTCTTCTAGTTTGGCTCCTTCAAGGATGATGGATCTATAGCCAATGAAACAATTATCGCCAATAGTGCAGGAGTAGAGAGTGCAATCATTTTGGACCATGACATTATTTCCGATGCTTAACACAGCTGGCATGCCATTTGGTAATGATGCTGCGGTGTGCAATACTGATCTTTCGCCTATGATGACTCGATTCAAGATTCTAGGCTATTTGGACTCATTTACCTGATTCCATTGAGATCTCCTCTTAGGACTGCACCATACCAAACCACGCATTGAGATGCCAATTCTACGTCACCGATTACTGTGGCTGTAGATGCAATGAAGTGTTGACTCCCTATTTCAGGAGTCAAATCATATAATGCCATGATATTTCTGTGCTTTGAAATGATGAATGGTTGTGTTCCCACGAATGGCACAGCTAAGCGAAATCAATTAATCATCTTTACGTTATGCTGCCTATTAAAAGGATCTCTGAATCAAACCAACCAATGGTCTTATTATTTTTTTCATTTTTATTAATAAATATATTTATTTATTATGGATCGATATCTGAAGCAATTCAAGAGCACTGAATTAATTTAACTCACCGCCTCCGGAGTCATAGGTCTAATCATCTGTTTGATGGCATCCGCTATTGGCAATGCAGTACTTGTCGAAATCAGTATCAATATCGTTTTTTCAGCTGTATTCATTTCTCATATTTTCCAAGTACTTCGGAATTTGCTTCATCATCATTGGAATCTTGTTGCTCATGCGAGTAAACAACTTACCCGAAAACAGTCAACTCCAGAAAAACAAAAAGTTCTTATAGTATTTTGGCATCATGGTACTCTCATCTGGTATCATATGCTTTTGTCTTGAAAGAGATTGGTAACATTTATCTTACAAACCCTCAGGAATAAAACCATGGGCTACTACACCAAAATTCCCTTATACGTCGTCTTGGGTGTCTCACTCAACTTTACCCTCATTTTTGGGTTTGTCGACACCATTAACTTTGTGATTGGATTCTTCTAACAAGCCTGGCAACGAACTCTAGTAGAAACACCCAATCAAATCATCAACGCACTCTTTATTAGTACGCTCATCGGATTCATCTATGGATTGTTCTTCAGTGCCATGGACATCGAAGTAATACTTCCTTTGTGATTCCTTTAGGACATAAGAAATTTCAATAAACTAGAAAGCAGATTGATTTTTGAAGAGAAGTTGTGCATGCCCATTGTGGGATTCTTGGGTCTCATAGGAGGAGTAGCAAACGAGTACCTGAGAATTAGAGGAGATAAATTTATGCCATACACATTTGAATAAGTCAAAGATCCTTTTACAGAAGAAATTTGATGTTCATTTAATTTTTTTTTCTTTTGTAATTATGAATTTGCAATAAACTCTTGTATTTACTTACCTATCCACCTTGTGATTATTGACGCCAACATTATTAGTCCTTCTCAATTGATCATTTATTGCAAAGAGGAAAGATATTTCTAACTTTTGAATTATTTGTATTATTGTGTAATTGTTCTATTTAAGGAGGAAGGTTTAGGGAATCTTTATTTTTACTTCTTTTAGAATTGGCAATAGTAATTTATTAATTGTTAATTAAAAAATATTATGTCAATTCTAAAATAACAGATTTATTTATTAAAAATTTAGATCTTAATTAAACTTAATTTAAAAAATTGAATTTGAAATATTGTTTACTTTCAATACAACAGATTTGATTTAAGTTGTCTACCATTTTGGTAATTATGCCAGTATCAGAAAAACCTTTAAAACTCCCTTTTTGTGTTGTTTCTTGATTTTTGCCGAATTTCAACAGAATGATCCCCTTAATATATTTTCAATTCAATTCAATTACTATTACTATATACGCAAACTCAAATACAATATTTAATAATATCCATAATTTCTTGTTTTTTTTGAAGGTTTTGAGTATAATTTTAATTGTTTATTAATTATTAATGTTGAGTTTTTGTGAAATATCACTTTATAAATTACTTCTTTAAGTTGTGAATATTATTGATATCTGTTTATATTGATTGCACTTTATAAATGTCAAGAATATCGGTTAATCAATATACTTCTTATCATGCACAGCCAATTCACGAGTTGAGAAAGGAAGATGTCGTATCTAGGGTTGTGAATGGATTAAAAGTCAAGAATAAATTCTTTAGTATTTTATTATACGCTGTAATTGATAAAGCAGTTTGTAAAAATTGTATGAATGTATAATATTTATAAATAATTTAGAATGTTTGCCTTGGCTCTGGAATTGTTTTGCATTCAACTTGGATATTTTGACTGTCAATCTAAAATCACATCGCTTCCAGGTTTTTATGCTCTAGGAAGATTATTTTCATTATTATTAGTTATTTATCCCTATTCATATGATATAAACAGGGAGTTTGAAACATATAATTACGAAGTAGTTGAAAATCGATTTTATTCTGTATTGCAGTTGCTAATAGATCCAATCAGTTAGATATTGTCTAATCCTTCATTTTAAAATTACGTACAGTTTGTGTTTAATTTGGCAATGTTCCTCGGAATCAGTATAGTTCTAATTGCTAACCACATCACTAAAGATACCATTGAAAAGAACATTAGGAAATCAAATTTTAAAAACATCATAATGAAGTTAATTACTTTTTTCTTCATTTGTATTTCAGTAGCATTTTCATTACCTTTATTGATAATTGCTCTACAAAATTTAAAAAGATCAAGCCAAACATAGGACTATGCTTGGCTGGTCAATGATATCGTGTATGTGACGATGATCCATTTGGTATCCCTATTTTATTTCGTCCTCCTCGAAGGCACTTTGATTGTGAAGTAAGGAATAAGCAAAAAGTTATAAGTAAACTTCCAAGACTACGTAACATTCCTATTACAAATGATCCAACCCTATATTTTTGTATTGAGTTCTCCAACCGTGGCAATCTATGGCCAATCAATCATCTATTTACTCGTAACTTTCTTGGAACTCATTTCCATCTACATCTATTAATAATACTCGAACAAGTTACAAAAATTATTTTTGCTAATAATCCATTCCTGTGGGATTATAATTGCCATTAGTGCAATCACGCAGATTTAATAACCCATGGTATACATGATATTGTTATCACCGTTATTACTTTATATAGGAATGTTTGTACATAACTATTTGGAATTTTAGATATTAACATCAAACTTTTAGAAATTGAATTTGTTTGAAGTCAATAATTTGATATGTTCATCACTATCTGCTTAACAATAGACTTTTAAGTAAATTTGTATTCTCAATTCTATCTACAAATCTAGACATTCTTAATAGTGTCAAAATGTCAAGTGCTAATGCCAGTTAAATGATCATTGCTCAAGTAACACTAATAAAATGATCATCATCCCAGATATCATTGAAGAAGAACTTTACTGCGGGTTGTTAGGGAGAATGAAAAGACTGCTTCAAAATCAAGAACCTCAGGATTGCTTCTATTTTCTCATCCATTTCTTATATGCTCAACAGTATCACGGAGAAGTGTATGAGATATACAGCAAAGTTGAGAATAAGCTAATTTTGAACAATCTATCATATTTGTAGAGAATTAAATGGAAATTCTTCATTATGATGATTAAATAAAATTTGTACACCAGTTTGAATGCAAAACTAAATGGAAATCATTTGGATAAAACAAAATTATCTATAAAAATCAATTAGTTTGTTCAATCTGAAAGTTTTAATTAAAGTATCAAGGATGGATTAATTAACATAATACAATAAAAACTGCAATTGCAATAACTCCTAGTCAAATAGCAGAGTAAGATAGATTTTACATCTTCTTATTATAACTTGATGGAGAATGTTGAAAAATAAGAGAAGATACTGAAATCAATCTATGATTCATTTCCAAGTTAAAGAAATCAATCCTAATTAATGTTCTTTTATGCCGAGATCAAATATGACTGGAAAAAGGCATTTGATTAATTGTAGATCAATGCTATTGATAATTCCATATTGAACATAGTGGCTGATGTAGATTTTAATAGATTAGCCAACAAAATGGCCTATTTAATTTATTCTTACGATGATCGAAAACTTAAGATTATCTCATATTCTAAAAAGGCACCAGCCATTTTTGGATTTTAATTAAAATAATTTGAACTAATCTTAACTCCCGACATCTTAATTCCATCAGTTGTAAGAGATATTCATGATCAATACATAATAGATTTTTTATAAAATGGGAAAGGCAATTACTTCAGATAGGTAGGCTAAAATTTTTGTTAACTTAAATCAGGGTTTATGCAAAACATAGAATTCTTTTTTGATCTCTACTTCGATAGCAATCAATCTTTTCGCTTTATCACTTTCCTGAGTTGTCACGAACAAGCAGATCCTATGATCTTGGTTGATTCGCAGAATAAAATCTAGGGAATTAATAAGGAATTATTCAAAAAATTGAATTTCCATCCTAAAATAGTGGAATAATTAACTATTGAAAAATCACTTTATAATTTATCTGCTGATTTATTTATTCAGCAAGATGTATTAAATGGCAGCCAAGATCAATATTCATTCTAGTTCTATTTTCCAAAAGAATCCTTTTTTTCAAAGGAGTTCTCCACTAATTCATAGAAAACCACCAATTTAAAAAATTATTAGAAATTATAAACCTATGAAGTGAATTGCGAAATACTAAGGAGAAAAACCTATAAAATAATAAAGCTAAAGAAGATATAGGAAAATTGCAAAAACAATTTAACATCATCAATGGAATTGACCTTTACTCTAAATTAACATCTACCTATAAATGAAGAGGAATTAATTGTAGTTCCATATGAGTATTCTCTCTTAAAAGAACTATCTTCATACCAAATGATCCAAACACAAAGAAAGACTGATGTCAGAATCTTAAGTGAATAAGAGGAGAATCATCATTATCAAGAAGAGATCGATCAAATAAAAGTATATCATTATAGTGAATCAAATGCAATCGATGTTGACAATAAGACTATTAAGATATTGGGGAATGTTTATGAAAACGATGCAAAGAATTAGGAGAATATCGTTTTGGAAGGATCTCAAGCATCTTCAATGGCAGGATTGAGAAAGTCTGTCTATTATAGAAAGTACACTCTTGTAAATTAACTGAATGAGTTAACTCCAGTCATACCACTGTTAAACAAGATATTTGGATATTTAATTTTTGCTCTGATCAATTAAGTGATATTTCTATCAATAGTATTTATTTAGTTTATTTTAGAATGTGACTTTCTCAAGAAATGACTTTCATTCTCTCAATTATTATTACTAATCAATTTAAATCAACCATTATTTTATCGAACCTATGCAGAAGTTCTTCTTGGCTCGTTACATGTTATAAGATTACTAAATATTAAACTTATATTAAAGTATATCCAAAGACAAACTTAACTATTATTTGCAGTTTATTAATCCTTTATTGATTGGTTCATATGATGAATTCAAATTAAACTTTTAGGATCATTTCCAGGATGAAACATTCTCAACATTCATTGAAGACTAATACGTTCTCATCTAATAGCAAACTTATCATTATGCTCCTCTGTAATTACAAGAATACAACGTAACATTATTCAATGCATTTAGCATATTACTTGATGCCTTTTACAAACAAGAGTAAATTTACATTAAGCCTTAAACAACAAAAGGCACAAATCCTCACAACACCTACTAATATAAGAACTACATCTTATTTGTTACTATATTTGACAATATATCTGATTTAATGTATCAAGAGTCAATCTCAAAAACGAAATTAGTTGTAGATAAATGGATAATAATGGTAGTTCCAATATCAATTATTGTAATACTTTCCTTATTGCTTCTTGGGTACTATTACAACTACTTCAACAATTATTTAGAGAAGTTCTTTGATCTTAATGCACACATAGACTAGATAGCACTTGATGCTGATTAAAACAGACAGTAATTTATTCTGTAAAGTTTAAAACAAGGATCCGAATTGATTCACTTGTATAAATTTAACATGATTGGAAAGGAAGAAATGTTGGCTAAGGTTAAAGTGAAGGAGTCCTTAAAGGAGATTAAAAATGTCAATAATGAAGTAAAAGAATTTAGATACTCCATTAAGATTTCGAAATTGCCGTTATTATCCACTGTCTTCGCATTCATAATATAATATGTATTAATATCTGGATCTTTAACTTTGATTGGAACTGATTACATGAGTAAGTTCTCAGAAAGCATTCACTTTTTCAAATCGATATCCGACATTGGCGTTTATGTCCCAGCATCATTTTCATAAAAAGAAATCTTGTATTTTTTCTCGTACTTCACTTACTATACAAACGATGATAGAGCATTTTTTGTGGATTAAATTTAAAAAGCAGTCACAAAAATTGATACTTTTTTGAAAATGGATATCGAAAGTTCAAAATTACAATTTTCTACATAATTCTTAGACAATTATGAATATTTATAACAAAATAATCTATGTCCATTGTTGAATAGTTCAAAGTATTATGATTTTGATTACTTTTGTCCTAACTCTCAAAATGGAGTATTGAAATTGGGTTTGACAGCAGCTTTGACCAATTTTAATAATATTCTAAAGACGGAATTGAGTATTAATTTCCCAAGCACTCGGAAATTGCCTCCAAAAGAGGAGTTGGAAGCTGTTTATTTGTGTTCGGATATAATTTCTGAGATTACTGCCAAGATGGAATAGGATATTTAATCAGAAACTTAGACTATCGAGGAATTGTATAATGTATTTAAATTTGATTATTTTGATAGATCATAAATTCGATAAGCTTGACATATACCATCATCCTAATACTCGTTGTTTAATTTACAGTTTTCTAATTATTTAAAGTGAAACTTAATAGAACGAAGATGATCTCACTAATCTTCCCACTCGAAACTATTTTCTTAAATGATCACTTTGAAAGGGAACTTAGGAGGATGGTTACTAGTGAGAAATTGATTTGAGAATATTTTGATATGAATTGATTTATTATAAGTTTACAACATATATTAAAGTATTCAATATGAAATTGGAGATGCTCGAATATTTGTTGATTCAATTAAATTTCTAGGAGAACAAACTGAAATCGAAACATACTCTCTTCTATGTGATCTTGAGTCAAATATTGAGTATATTTTTTCTGATCCACCCTTTTGTATCAATTAGAGGGAGGCAGAATCAATTTGAATCTATAATGGAAATACCAAAAGTGATTCTCCTTGAATTCTTAGAGTAAGAATATGTGGCTGAGTATTCAGTTTTGATCATGAATGCTTGGATAATCATATTGTTAATATCCTTATTCTTTGAAAATTAGAAATAAAAAATTAGTCAGATGAAAACATTTGAAGCGCAATAATTATAATCAATTCCAATATATTATTTGATGCTCACTTCTAAAGCCATAAATTATATGTTACTCCAACCTTTGCTTTGTTTGGGATTGTTTAACTTGCAGACTAATTTCTAATCTAATAATAATAATATCTACTATATTATCTAAAATCTAGTGTTTCTCCTGTTTGTTCATATATTTTCAATAGGCTATTATATCTTAAATAATACTACTTTACTACTAACAGACAAGATGGATAAGAAAATCGAAGATGACTATTTAGATTTTATAATCTATATCCTCAGAATACTTCAATCCTATCTATTCATTTTAATGGACACTCATCTTACAGCTTATTTATAAGGTGCAATTTACCTCTCTATTAGCCTAATCAGAATATACACCATATTACTTTAAATGAAGTATTGTGATTTCAATCATTGCTTCATTCTGTTATTTTTTTCCTCCTCAGGAATGATTATGTCAATCTGTATATTTGGAGAATAGAATTTGAATTTAGCATATTTGATGTTGTTGAATCCCTTACTGATATTCTGTCTATGGAATTCTCTCAGCTATTAAATCGAATGCATCATACTCAACGACCCCCAAAAGTTATCGATAGACAAGCTACATTTTTTAGTTTGTTTCATCTTTGCAGACAATCAATTTTCAAAATAAAAAAATTGTCTCCTCAATGGAATTAAATTTAGCAAGCACATCCTAAATTGTCAATCAACTAATTGCTCATGCAAAAACAAATACAAAGTCAATGATCCATTGGAATTGAATCTAATTTAATTGGATATATTCTAATAGTTTCAAAATACAATTGTTCAATAATTCAAACTACACAATCTACATAAGAAAGGCAAGCACTTCTATAAGATGTGTCATCTCCTATCAGCCTTGCATCAATTGGGACATCATTAGGAAATCTATTATCACATTGAAGATTAGAAGTACAAAAACTTGTTAACCTTTGTCTAACAAATAAATTGGATTGTGTTCACATTCATCATTAAAAAACAGATGTACAATAAATTTGCCCAGCAATTAGAAACAGATAATAAAGAATGTCTAGAATTATCAGCAAAAATAACAGCGTTTCTACATTCGGAATCATTTAATTTGTAAATTAGGAACAATCTAATCTCAATAATTCAATTAAAAATCCAAATTCTATCCTCCCTTTTGATATTAGACAATGAGGCATTATATGAATACATTGAGACATTTGCTTTAGAAAGTCTGAAAAGAGAAAAATAATTGAAATAAATATTCTTGAAATTTCCAAGTTCCAAAAATTAATCCATTCTAATGTTTTACATGGGAGAAGTAGTGAATGATTGGTATAGGGCCTATGAATTCAACAACTTTAGCTCATTTGACAATAAGGCATACTAGCAATTCATCTCAAGTGACATTAATAGTATCTCAAATAAAATGACTTACCTAGTATTTGTGTATGAAAATCAGAAATTATACTTGTCAGGTATTTCTAAAAAGGCTTGCGAAATATTCGGCTGGGATTAAGTATAATTCTCTTAATTGAGAGATGCTAATGTCCTTCTTCCCAATTGCATACGAGATACTCATGACTAAGAGATTGATAAATTCTTATAGACGGGAAAAGGATTGTATTTTAGAACAAAGGGCATCAATTTTTGTCAATGCAAAACTGGATATTTGTAACCTATTCACTTTTTTTATGATATCCAATTTGACTAATAATCCTTTTTTCAATTCATCTCCTTCATCTAAAAACTAGAAACTCCTCTAGCCATCTTGATTGTAGATTAATAGGCGAAAATCCAAGGAGTAAGTAGGGATTTCTTTAAGATGATGAATTTCTCTTAATTAGCGATTGATTCAATAGCAGTGCAAAAATTATTGTATGGATTGCCATCCTATTTGTTTTTCTCTTTGTCTTAGTTCGCTATTGAATCTACTACAAAGTCAGTCATCACCTTCCCTAATGAAGAGCAGTGTCTATTAATGCAAAGTTAAAGTATAAACCAAAAGATAACTATGTGTAAACAAAGACACTAATAAAATCTATTTGAAGTGCAAGGAGATATCCAAATAAGAAATTCATATAATATCATTAGAATCTACAGAATGATGGAATGTGAACCATCAATCTAAACATAAAAGCAAATTGAGTATTATAATTCAGGCGAATTTCCATCCTTGATTAATGATGAAGATGCTGTAATCACTCCATACGATGAATGCTTCTAGTTCTTTTCCCCTCTTAATGAAAATCAATAAAACTAATCAAATCAATACTTTCTAAGATCTACCTAAAAGCAGATTACCAAGAAAATCCTTTTGATGGAATCAAATCTTTAGAATAGTTTATCCTAATTAGTTGAAAATGAATAATAAACAATTAAAATGCTAGGGAATATCTATTAAAACGAATAAGAAGATGACACTGTCTCCTTCTAATAGGATGCATAATCAAGTGCCTCTTATGAAGAATTAAGGAAATCTCACTTCTATAAAAAGTACTGCCTATATCACACTATAATCAATTCTGATGGCATACAACCCTATATTCTTAAATCAACAATCAACCTATTTCTACTCTTGCTAATTATTTTTATATTTATCGTATTGGTATGATATTTGAATTAAATTTTAGTTTTCCATTTTTAAAGCATATGATCTCCAAAAAATTATATTGTGCTATGATCAAATTCAGATTAATCACTTTTTCATTGAACCCATCCATAAATTCTTCTTGGCTAGATTGACTGTTTAAGATTACTTTTACCTCAGATATACAAATCAGATTAGTTAAGCTTAGGATCAATTCTATTAACCATTTTCTTTAGCGAATATTATTAGAGAATATTCAGTGATGCGGCTTAATTTTTAAGAGCATTTTTAGGAACAGAAATTTCAGGAATTCTTATATAGTTAATACATGGTTGTAAAATAATAAACAATCCACTACACTCCGATTAATACTTCAGATTATAACATTACAGTGTAATCAGCATTTGCTTTATTATTAGATGCATTCTACAAATAAGAATTAATCTATTTGAATTAATTTAATGTAAACATCTTAGGTGTAACACCTCATCAAACATTCTAATACATAAATTACATCAAATTCATCACTATCTTTGACGATATATCCAATTAGATTTAATCCGAATTCATAAATTAGATGGAAACAACTGAAAAACTGTGGGTATTCCTAAGTTTTCCAACTCAATTAATTTCAACACTTTTTCTGTTAGGATCCCTTCTATATATGAGACATTTCAAAAGGATTATTGATAAATTCATTAACTTAAGATCATTTACAGATTTATAAAGTGTGAGTAAAGATCTCAAGAGGCTTTCCTTTTTGATCAATCATCTTAAATCCGATTCAGACATGATCTATAAATATAGATTTAATTTAAATGCAAAAGAATCAATAATTATGGAAAATAAAAGGGGGAAAAATACAGTTAAGGATGATGCCCTCTATAATAAATAGACATCCATCATTAAGCTGATTCAAATTTATATACTCATATTCATTGCATGTGCAGGAATGATACTTACCTTAACTTTCGTCGTAATATCATTCTATTAGCTATTCCCAAAGACATTCAATTATTTTAAGTTGTTCTCTGATGTCGGTGTCTATGTACCAGCAGCCTTCTCGCAAAAGGAAATTTTGTATTTTTGGAGCAGATTTCAATTCTTCACTCCTTAAGACAGAGTCTAATTCATGGAATAAGTTTCAATAGGTATCGAGAAGATTAATTCATTCATTTCAACTGATGTGTATTTCAATGAGTTTCAGTTTTCCAATGATTTTTTAACTTATTTCCAAAATATTGGATAAAGCAACCTATGTCCATTATTAAATGAAGTAATAACTTATAATTTATAATAAAGAGCAATTATGTTGAGTTTGATTACTTTTGTGAAAATTCAAAAAATGGCATTCTGAAAAGAGGTCTATTACCAACTTTGAGCGATTTTAACTATTAATTGAAATATGAATTAGATGCTGGATTAATTAATAGAACCATAATACCGATTGAGGAATTAGAAGCAGTGTACCTCTGTTCGGAAGTAATAAGTTAATTATGCGATTAAATGTTGTAAGACATTGTGAACCAAATCAATAAATTAGATAACATTTTAAATGTAATTAATCTATTTTAATATTCTTCTAGTGGATCCTGACATCATCTTTTATATTACTTGTTTTTGGATGCTTCATAGTTTATGTTAGGGTTTATCCAAGAATGAAGAACAAATTAAAATATGTGAAAAAGATTACTGAAATATTTCCATAAGATACGATATTTTTAAATGATTATTTGGAAAGAGATCTTAGAAAGATAATATTAACAGAATAAATTAATTGAATAATTTAATTAATTATTTATTTATTACTATGTATACTCAGATCTTTTTATTTTATTAATTAGTGGATAAATTTATATATCTCTTAATTTTAATTTCTAATATCAACTTTGCACTAATATATTTCAGAAGCAAATAATTTAGTTTGTATCAAAAACATATAACTTTGATGACTAAAATTTAAAGACCAGCTTTCATATTATGATACCAAAAACTAATCTATATTGCTTATTCTTAAATTTAAGTGAGGAGACTTATAAATTAATCTCTTAAAATAATAGAACTCCTAAACTATCTGATAATTATGTTTTAGTTCAATTAAAACCATCTCTTTAATCAAGATCAATTCTATTTTGCAAATTATTCAATCAGAAATTATGTTTTTATCATAAAAAGAACAAAATTTCAAAATTTTAAAATTACTAGAACCCTAGACATTTAGAATCTTTGATAATTGACCCCAAATAATACACATTTTGCTGTCAAAAAACAAATTTTTAACACAAAGTTTTATAATACTTAAATAATTTATAAAGGGTTCTAATAGAACTTTTTTTAATATTTCAAATTTTTAATAAATTATTATAAATATGATAAAATATGAAATCCTTTTCATGTCCTTCGTATAAAAGCCTATTTTAATAAATGATATGCTCTCAAAATTTTTTACTCATTATCAGATAGTATCTCTATTTACAACTTTTGTAATTTAGGGTCGTTTTTCAGCGGTTAAAAAGCTGGAGATTCTGTTAGTTAAAAATATTAAGAAGATTATCTATTTGTTTATCTTGATGAAGATGGCCTTTATGTAATAATGACTTTTTTTAAATCATTAAAACCATTGGTTTTGATGTAAAGTTCTTTATTCTTAATTATCACTTAGTCTTAAGTATAATATATTTCAAATTCATTCTATTTGCATAATTCATGCTTTATTATTAAATATTGATTTAAACTCTTTGAGACTTATTTAAAATCAATGAAGTATATTCTTTGTTTAAACAAATCTATAAACTAAATTGTCTATTACAATTTAGTAGTTATGTCTATCATTTTATTATTTTTCAAATCAATTGAATGAGTGAAGGGACATTTTGAGTAAGGGTAAGTAACATTAAAATTATCAATTTCTTCTCCCTGATTTAGTTGTTAATGTGAATTAAAAATGAGTTCATTAGCATCAGAACCTTCAATATCCATGAAATCACCATCCATTTCAATTTAGCAACATGAATTCTTTGAACTACTCATAGTTTCTCGAAAAAAATCAAGCTTGGTAGTCTTCTTCGAAAATTAACCGCTTTTACAATATTCTTATACTTATTTGTAATCTGATTCATTCTATATCACTACAAATACCTAAGAGATGCAATTTTATAATGAGAGTTAGGATATAATTCCCTAAATTAAAACTTCTTATGTTTGCTTCACATCGTTTCCGAATACACCAGATCCAATGAGCGGAAATGCAATTTATGTTATATTCAAAAATTTGCATGTTTCAAAAACTTATGCGATCAAAGAGTAAACATGGCATTAATAATTTTCTAAATTTGCAGCTTTTCTATAAAATTTTGGGTATACTTGAATTAAGTATTTTAAATGCTTTTGATGATGGAATTCTATATAAGTAACATCTTCTAGATCTTTTGCTTTACTTAAATATCTCCATTATAAAAATAGCGTATCTTTATCATTTTCTCCTTCGATGAAGTTTATTAGAGTTTTAACTTAATCGTTTTAAATTATCTCTTTACTAAAGTCAACATTTTTCACAAATTCTAGAACAATTGCTTAACATTAAATTTATGAGATATTTCCTTAAATGAATTTTATTTTTGCAGTATTTACTGTATTTATAAGAAACCCTTCAGCAGAAATAGGATCAATGATAGATATATTTTTAACATCAATAATAACTTATTCTTTTTTCTCTATCTCTTTTATAGATTTGGGTTCGATTTAATTAGAATCAAAATGATATACCTTCCAAATCTCATAAGATTTTTCTAATTCTTTTAAGCTTTTAATGATATTCTGGAAGTCTTGCTTATAAATTTCGATTTTTAACATATACTTTTTTGGATCGTAAATTGATGTACAAAATTACTGCTCTTGTAACTTCTATTTTATTTGATCTGCAAGAGATTTTTAATTGATAGTAAGTCTTATTTCCATTTTATATTTCTCAAATAATTCCTTCATTTCTTCATTAATGTTTTGAACTTGCTCTAAATCTAGGCTTCTTCCTACAAGAATGACTTATTATTTATTTTCTTGTGGGATTATAGGAATAATATCTTTTTCCAAAATCAACCTTGGAATTTCTAAATGAAGATGTTTCATAATTTAGATGAAAGGAGTTTAAATAGTAATGTATTTTAGGTCATTAATGAAGTTATTTTTTATTTAATTTTAAATAGAATTTACTGTGTATTTATTATAATAAATGACTGCAAATTAATATTTCCATTACTGACCCCCCCCCCCTCCTCCCCCTAAGTAATTAATTTATGCTATTTTTTCCTTTTCTTGTTATTGGAAATTATTTAAAATTTTTTTTAAATCAATTTAATAAATTAAACTTTGTAGTTAGATATTGTCATTCTATATTTCGATAGTTTCTATAGACAATTCGTCCAACTACTATTTAATTTTTTGTATTTCTTCTTTAAATTTTGTAAATTTTGTGGATATTTTTACAATAAAAACATTTTGATTGTCATTCTTTTTCATCCTCTTATCCTCTTCTTCTATATATTCATTCAATGATTTATTAATTTCTCCTTTCAAATATTGCTACCAAATACATATTTTTGATTCTTCTATGTTGATTTGAACATAAGGATTATAAATTTAATATAATAAGGTATGTATTTTGGCATAGAGTTCCTCAACATTATAAGTTTTTTCCTTATTACTTAGCCAGGTTTCAAAACTAAATTTAATTTCAAATTAATTCTACTTAATTTACTTTGGTTGTGATGCTGTGATACTTATATTCTTAAACTTTTCTTACAAATCTTCCAATTATTAAGCAAGAATTTCAGTTTCTAAACATTCACTAAATTGAATAGATATTTCCTTAGAATCATATTAAACAAAATTATTTTTATAGATAAGTTTTATGAATTCTTATTGAAATAAACTTAAGTCTTTATCCTTTTTTTCTATAACTAAATAGAATTTGTCATATTTTAATGTTTATTTGATTTAAGAAATAAAATCATCAGGGTATTTTGTTCCATTTCCATCTTTTAATTCTTTGAGATTAATGATGACAGGGTCAAAATTTGTACCTAAAATATCTGTAAACTTTGATTGATATTATTTCACCAAATTATAGATTATGTTAGATTCCTATTTTGTTTGAGTTTCAATATTAAGTATATAATATTCATCTAATTTTTTTTATATATTATTCACAAAATACTATATGTTATCCATGACACCTTGTATTGTGTTAGTAGGAGGTGGGATGGAGCATTATAATTTGTTAAAATTACATACAAAATCAAATCCAGATTATTATGCTTCATCAGCCATGTCCTTCAATATGACTTAATCAAATATAAGCATCTATAAAGCAGGAGTGATTCCAAACTTTTCCTAACCTTTGAATTAATAAATCTATTTATAAAACAAATAATCTGCTTTCTCAAACTATGTTTCTTTAATCGAAAGTTATAGATCTTTATATTTATATTCTAATTCATTTTTTTATTTTTCTCCCAATCTATGAGGAAAATAAAGACATAATTAGAAATAACCATTAAGATAAAATTTCTCAATGAAATCAATTAACTTAGCTTTATAGGCTAAATCAAATGAATTCTCTTTTGTTATTCTTGCAATCATTTCATATCCTGGTTATGTATCTTATGCCTCTACTATTTCTACTTTGTCATTGGCAACTTATTTGGTCAACTGATATTTAAATTTTGGGATAGGATTTGAATTTACTTATTTTTCTCCTTCATTTAAGACAATATCCTCTTATTGGGTACCATTTTCTAGTTTTTTTCCATTTATTTATTTTCTTCGATTTAAAGTAAATCCGTTGCTATGTGTTTTTCTCATAGGATCAATGATCATGTAAAAATATATTCTTAATATAAATAAAATTAAAATCTATTTGAGAGGCTTTGAAGGTACAATCCTCCCTCCTTTAAACTGAAATCATACAGAGGGTTACCTTCTATTTTTTAATAAATTTAAAGTCTTTCATTTATATCTATATTTTATATAATGGACCCATAACTGGATTAATACATGAAAATTAAGAAGGCTCATTTCATAAATTCAAGCATAAAAAGTAGTGATAATAATTGTACTTTAATAGCAAATATAAAGAAGGACTATAAATTCATAAAGGAAATAGGAGCAGGTGGTTTTGGGGTAGTGTTTGAGACTGAATAGAAATCAACAGGTATAAGATGTATGTTCATTAGGTATTAAAAGAGCAATTAAAGCAATTGCAAAAGATCGTGTAGTAGATAAGGAAAGCTTCAAGAATGAGTTATCGATCCTTAGAAAGATTGTAATATTTAAATTTGAGTAGAGGATCATCCAAATATTCTGAAAATGTATGAGGTATACGAAACCGAGAAGACTGTGTATTTGGTAACAGAGTAAGCAAAATGAGTATGATAGGATGTGCGAGGGTGGGGAACTATTTTACTACATCACCAAGACTTAGCATTTGACTGAGATGCAGGCAGCCAAGATAATGAGATAAATATTTACAGCAGTAGCATATCTACATGAGCATAAAATAGTTCATAGAGATTTGAAGCCAGAGAATTTCTTATTGAAAAATAAGGATGATGAGTCTTCAATTAAATTGATTGATTTTGGATTGGCTAGATTTTTCAGGGAAGATGAAGTCATGACCTAGCCTAATGGCAGTCTCTTCTATATAGCTCCAGAGATCATTAAAGGCCAATATTCATATGAAGTTGATTATTGGTCCTTGGGAGTGATTTTATACGTGATGATGTGTGGATAGCCACCATTTCCAGGAAGGAATCCTTAAGAGACTATAAAGAATATATAGAAAGGAATATTCACATTTTCAAAGGCTGGATTCAAGGGAGCAAGTGAAGAAGTAATTTAATAAATATTGAGGAGAGGTTAGGGATTTAATTTAGAAATTGTTAGTGATGGAGCCTAAGAGAAGATTTACTGCTAAATAAGCTTATAATCATCCTTGGGTATAATAATAAGTTAGTCATGAATTGATGAATTTGAGATTGCATGATGATTACTATCAAAGGGTCTAGAGAATAATGATAAATGCATAATAAATGAAGAAAACAATGTTATTATATTTAGCAACATTTATACCTGAAAATGAAGTAACTTCATTAAGATAATTATTTGTCTCATTGGATAAGGATGGGAATGGTATGATTTCATTGGAAGAAATGATCGAAGGATTGACTGGGTTTAAAAATATGAAACATAAAAATATGGATAAGAACTTCGTAACTCAATTGTTTAAAGCTATGGATATTGATTAAAGTGGATATGTGGATTACAGTGAATTTATAGCTGCATTTCTGGTGTGTCCATAGTTTTAAAATGAAAGATACATTGAAGAATAATTTAAAAGAATAGATTAAGATAACAGTGGCAGAATATCTAAAAATGAATTGATGGATATTTTTCATACTGACACTATATCCATAAAAGACTTAGATATTGAAGAATTGATTAAACAAGCAGATATAAATAAAGATGGGGAGGTATTAATCTGTTATTATTATAAGATTGATTATTAAGAATTCATGATCCTTTTAAGGGATAGATTTGCAGATTAGATTAAACAATGACTATTTGATAAAGTTATTAATATTTAATATGAATCAATTGTTTCAGCAGAATTGCCTATTTTTATTTAAGTAATACGATTTCTTTGTTAACTTGAATAATATATTTGATAAATATAGAAACAAATCGATCTAATAATTCTCTGTTTATATTCTTCAAGAACTAATACAAATAAAGATCGTAGTCAACGCACTGATAAAATTAAAAAAGTCTCCAATTATTTCCAAACTTGAGCCTTGATCTTGAAATTTTAGAAGAACAAATAATATTTCTTTTGATCATTACCAAAAATTTTGTGCATTGAAAATGTTAAGGGGAATCATCACTACTCTAAGATGCAATGCTCAATTAATTTGAGAATCAGAGAATTGGCAAAGCCTTGAAATGATTTCCATTCACATTTAAGAGTGCTTCTTTAAAAGATTACATTTGAAGTAAGTTTGTAGGATGGTTACATGATTAAATGAGATGGGGAAGAGACAATAGGAATAAATGCTTAGATGTTTCTTCAGTAAATTCAACATCATCTAAGAATTTTTATTCATCAATCAATTAAATACATAGAAATTGAAGTTAGACCAAATGTCAAACATCCAAGAAATTCAAATTTAATGATTGCTTCAATAAAATTTGAATGGATTAAAAAACCAAGAATCGGTTTAGATAGTTAGTCAAGTAATGGGTTGGAAAAGCAATGTTGAATATATTTAGAATTTTTGAGAAAATCCCTTAAAAAATGAAGTTAACCAATATATGTTTACATTGTTCAAATCATACCTTGTGAAATCAATTAGAGGTCATATAGGATTGAAAAAATACAATTCAATTGAAAACAAAAACTTATTTTGTAGCATTATGAAGAAACATAGTTTGAATATCATTTACAAATACAGAATTGTGAGTAGATTCTATCACAATCCTATAAATTCATTGTTAAATCCAAATCAATCTCCAAGATAACAAAATTCTATTCAAAAATGTTGATTATGAAATAATTCTCACATCAATAATTATAACTTTCAGTTACAAAAACCCTCTCATCCATAAATCTAAATAGGACAGAGTTAATCCATTAATGAATTAATATTTCTAAACAAACCTAAATTTTTTTGATTAATTAATCAAATAAATTATGCAAGAAGAAAAAGTGCATGCTTTATCAGATTTGACAATTTTATAGAAATAGTATTTGCAATCTGTTGATGTAATCTATTAATGTACTATATATTCATATATCATATATTTCTCATTATGTGAATGGTAATACTCCTCTTTGTCTAAGAATTGCTTCCAAAGCTGAAGCACTCTATCCCTTTTATCTCAAATATCCAGCCAAGATCACTGTGTTATTCTTTTTATTGTAAACTCCATTCTCATCAACCTTTTTTGTTATTAACAATCAATACTTATCCAACATTAATTTATACACTTGAGTAATCGCTGCTATTCAGAATCATATTTGTATATTGGCACTTTCTTGGAACATAAATATCAACAACTTATTTTTCATCATTGATCATTCCTGCATTTTCTTGAATTCTGTGAGCCATAATATTAAAAAAGATTTAAATTTTTTTATATATATTTAATTAATTCACAATTGCTTAATCTGCACGAACAAAAAGACTAACTTATCCTTAAATATAAATTATAATACTTTAACCTTCCAAAATAATTGACATATTAATTGATCAATGATGGATTTCTATAAATTTCAACTATCGTTGATAACCTAATTCAATAACCATTCTGATCAGGAGAACTTGTGAATAGAGAAAACTACGAAAAGATAAAAGATAATATAAAAGACTTACCGACTCAAAATAGAGAATATAAAAAAAGGAAATTCAAACATGAACAAAAAAAAATTGAGATTTAGATTAATTAAGTGGATTATATCAAGAAATTTATAAGATGAAAGCTTTTTTAACTTATTCATTACTCTTCTTCAACTGTTATATTAATTATTTTTTCTTAATTATCAATTGTGTTTTCTGTTACTATAAATAATTATCAAAATATATAAATTAATGCTTTTTGAAAATCTGTATGGTGTTTTAATACTCTTAAAAACCTTTAATTATAAATCGAATAATTATTTGTGTTTAAACAATTTTTAATTATTATCAGAAATAATGAAATCAATATTCAAATTCTAAAGTTAGATCTTGATTCTCTTATTTGCTTGTTTAAGCTTCATTAAATGTCATTCTTCTATTAATTATAAAATAGAATTAATAATAATTGAAATAATCTACCTATATCAATTGATTACGATCAATTATAAATTTAATTTTAAAAATTCGTTAAGAATGAATAATCACTCGCAAAATTTACCAAAACTTGATTAAACTCCAAGAACATTTTAATCCTCGTATCATTCATTGGGCAGATCCAATGTAAATTTCGCAAGATCTTTTTACAAAGATGAAAATGAAATGAATGGATATAAAAATTTCAGAAGTAAGTTAATTATTAAATTAGATGAGTAAAGGACTTAAACAAATTTTAATAATGAATAATCCTCCTTAGGAACAGAAATAATGATATCATTAAATCAAAGAGAGTGGAGATAAAAGAATTGCAATTAATAACTATTATAATTTATAGAAAATTATTATGCCCAAGGTAAAATTAAAATTACAGTGACTTTTGATTCTATGTTTGGAGAGAATCTTTAGAAAATAGAAAAATAAAAGTATAATTTATTGAATTTATCTATAAAATCAACCGAAATTGATGATGAAGATAAATTATACTAATAGAGAATATACCAATTTAAAGGAAAATAAGAGAATAATCTATTACCTCTTATAGAAATGATCATATATAGTAATTCTTATTTTCCATATTTTTAATAAATTGTTTAGAAAGTGGGAGGCAAAGTAGAAATTAATTATGGAGGATGTTATTTATGGATACCTCCTCCATCAATTAAATAAACTAAAATTAACGATTTTAATTGTTGTTTTGATACTATTTGTTAATATTTAGAAAACACTGTAATCCTTCAAATTGAGTGTTCATCTAATGCAGAAGCATTAATAAAATATAATATCCTAAAGAAATAAGAGGTTCTTCAATAAATTGAGAGAACTTTAAATGTTGGATGTTATGATGTTGTAATTTTGAATTTGGAAAGATCAAAAATGGAATATTAGTCCTATATGGATTTTAATTTATTATTTAAACATAATCAACTTTATTTCTTAAGTAACAATAATGGAAAAAGCATAGTAGAATAATAAAATAAATTGAATGAAATTCTTAAATCAAAAGACATTATAAAAAAGGAAAGTATAACAGACAGTATTATATTTTATGATTTACCTGAGGATGAAGATTAAACTGAGATAAAAATCAATCACCTTAGAAGATAGTATCCGGAGATAAATATTGAAATATCCAATTGTCAAACTTTGTAAGACTAAAAACTTTAGCTACAAATTACTACAACTACTTGGTTAACTAAAGATCAAGACAAAACAGAATTCGTAAAATAAGCCAGATAAATTAAATCTTAAATTGAAGAAATTCAGTTGCCATGCAAAATTATTACAATCTCCCAAAATCAAAAGATTATTTGGGAAAACTATCTTTCGGAATACTTTTAAAATTATTCATCTTGTTTTTCAGTACATTCTAAGGCGATGATATAGAAATAGTATTGAAAACAAATTAAGAAAAATGGAAGGAGTTAGATAAATAACTTAAAGTTAAATTATAATCATTCACATAGCAAATTATTAAGTTAGAAGCCAAATCTTCAATATTAAATTAGATAAAAAATTGTAAGGAAAAAAATACATTATTTAAATATGTTTTTAAAAACTTACTCTCAGATTTTCAAGATAAAGTTAATATTACTATTAAAGAAGTAGAAGAGAAAAATGTTGTATTTATAGCTGTTTTTGATAAACAAAATTGTGATATTAAAAAAGTAAAGGAGATATTAGAAACACAGTTTATATCTAAGTTGAATGTGAAAGTAGGGAAATTTCTTTATAAAGAGAGTCTTCAATATTTTTAAATTAAAGTTCCGGAGTAAATATTAAAAAATGACATTTTTGTACATCAAGGAAATTTAAATCAAGGAAATAAACATCAAACATTCTTTTTTGGTCTAAATTAGCAACTTCTAGAAATAGACGATTTTTTTAAAAGATTTAAAATGTAAATATCAAAATGCATGGATTACATAAGAATTTATAGTTGAAAATAAGTTAATTTATAACTTGTTTCAATCTAAATATCGTTTAAAAGAAATTGAATTAAAGCTAGGGACAACCATTGATTTTCCTCAAGAACCTTATACTAATTTAGGTAAGATTGTAATAGCAGGGTTTTAAAACTAGGTAGTTGATTTATTATAATAATTATCTATAGTAGAAAACATATTTAAAAATTTTTGTACGGTTAAAAGTCTACCCCTTAATAATTAACAAATAGAATAATTAACTGCTAATTCTCAGTAATTGCAATAAATTTAAGAAAAGACATCTAGTTATTTTGAATTCAAAAATATTATTAGTTTCAATCCTGAAGAATCTATTTTGGAGAAGCTAACATTTGAAGGAAAAGAATTATGTATTGTTAAGGGAGACATCACCCAAATTAAGTGTGAGGCAATCGTATATTAAATAATGAATGATAAGTGTGAACTTGGAGAAATCGGTTTGTAAAATCAATAAGTCAAAAATATATTATCAATTACTAATAATGATATATAAAAATTTTTCAAAGAAATAATGAAGGGTAAATCATCCTTAAATCCTGGAGAATTATTTTATTACAAAGTTAATACTGACTCCCATGTAGATCATATTTTTAATATTTATCCTCCTACTTATAGGCAAGCAAAGACTCTTGCTCGTGACAAAAAAATCATAGAGTAATTGATTTAGAATATTTTTTAATTGGCCAAAGAGAAGAATATCAAATAAATCGCTTTTCCTGTGATTAGTGTTGAAATTTTTGGTTTTTATATGAACATGGCCAGCTAAATTCTTTTGAAAGAAATTATAAATTGTTTGTTTCAAGGTGATTGTGATATAAAATAGATTTTCATACTTGAAAACGATGATTTAAGATGTAAAAAATTGCTCTATCATTTAAATAATCTTTTATCTGATAACCCATAATAAAAGACTGAAGATTATATAAAATAATAATGGTAATGGTTTGAGTAAGATCATTTTGAGGATTATGACGATTATGAAATTAATAGAAAAATGTGCAAATTTTACACTGAATTCGAGAAAGGCTAAGATTAACGATTTAATATATTCTATCCTTACAGTAAATACCCTGGAACACATTTAATAGATTTAGACAAACAACGAATTTGGGATAAAACTCACAACAATTCTGAGCAAAGTATCATTTCCATAGATAACTTTGGAGAGAGAAAATACTATATAAATGGAAAATAAGTTTCTGATGATTTAAATAGATATTTGATACAATAGGAAATCTAAGGAAAAAGAAAATTTGATATATTCTATAAATTCTATGAAATTTACATGACTAAAGAAGGACTCTTTTAAAAAAATTTGTAATATGAAAATATTAGGCCAATATAGTTTATTCCATATGAGAAACAGAATGTGGAAAATGTTTTGATTAGGCAAAGTTCTCAGTTTAAGATTTAGAAACTTATTGAGGCATCATATAAGGTGGAATATGGATCTAAAGTCATCTTCTTTGAGGTTAATTAACAGAAATAAGTGAAATATGATCAGGTACTTGTTCATACTACAAATGATGATGAAAATATGCCTGAATGTAAAATATTGGAATTGTTGGAAAATACACCTAAATTAAAATCCAAAATTTAATTATTGAATAGAAATAAAGAATAGATATTCTAAGTTCGTTCTCCTAATAGAATAGTAGTTGCAGCAAAAAGATAGCCACTCCAAGATAAAAATTGAATAAAATGAATGAAAATTGATAATATATAAAAACATTATTAAATTAAATATCATATAAAATATTTGATAATGTATATTCATATATACTAGTTATTCTTAAGTTTCCTCTAAAATTAGGATTAAGTGCTGAATAGATGTAAATGAAATGATTTTTGAATAACTTACTTTGGTTTATATTTTATTGTTTCTGATATTTCTGTTAAAATTCCTTCCTTACTAGAAAATTATTAAAAGTTAGCAAACCTAACAATTCTTTTGGAATGCTTATTTGATATTGAGAATAAGGATGAAACAATAATAAACTTAGCTTTGATCAACAGAGTAGAAATATTAATATTGTTTACAAAATTTGTGTGGAGCATAAAAATTTAATTATAAATCAATATTACATGTTTGATGTTCCAATGTATTTTATAAAAGGCATCAAAAGGTTTTCCATAATACATAAAAAATTCAAGGATAGCTTTTCAAAGTACAATACTTCATTGATATAGAAAGGTTAAGAAATATATAATTTAGAATGTTAAAATGCTTGAAGACTTATCATAATAATAAATTGTATAAAAATTATTATTAAATGAATAGGATTGTAAATTTATGATTTTTTCGTTCTTAGAAAAATCATTAACAATACATAGAGATTTAAAAAAAGCCAAACTATTATATGAGTTCTATCATAAGTTGTCTGAATAATGGAAAAATAAATGAAAATTAAAATGAGTCTAAATTGTCCAAAGATTCTTTATTATTTTATGTTTGAGAATCCTTTTTAGACTTGAAATAGTAGCTTCATCGACATTTTTCTCTAAATATAATAAGATGGCAAGTAAATTAAAAATCACACGTTAAAATAATTCTTGTATTCTATACGCTACTCTAGTTTAGTGAATGCCTTAATATTTACCCATTAGGTACACAATCAATTATGATTCATCTTTAAATCAAAGCAGGAGAAAGAAAGATTCATCTGACATATTCATATAATTTATCATAAGTTAATAAGGGTTAAAAACTGATTCAGAAGATTAGAAATATAATGTATTATTCAAACTCACTTCTTCTTTATCCTCTATTAATTTTTAAGAGCATTTTGTTTTCATTTCATTTCATTTTTAATTAATTAATTAAATTATGAGTTGATAATATATATACGAATCAATTAATTAAAAAAATAATTTTAGAATCTGAAGACCAAGCCAATTAAATGTTACAAATATTCACTTCTATTACGTCAAACCTTATGTCTATGAACCCTTTATGATTTAGCTAAATAATATATAAAAAGGAAAATAACATGTTACAGTTTACCAAATATCGAAAAAATGAGATTATTTGTTGATTGAGTTTTAAAACAAATTTTATTAATCTGATAAATACAAAGCTAAATTCAAGCTTAGTACTAAGAATAATCTACCCAATTCATTTTAATATAATCATTAAGGCAATTCTATTTTTAGGTTATTGTCATTCAAAGGAATATTCAGTTTGAAAAAATAAAATAATTCAAAATAAATTTTTAATTAATTTTTACTACAATTATAAAAAAATAAAAATTTAAATAAGGAATACTAATCTGAAATTGAAGTCATCTTCACCCACTTTCTTGTTACAATTATTGTGTGTAGGATCTTAATATTTCAAAATTTCTTATTATCATTTAGTAATTTATTTCTGGGTGAAAGCTTATATATATATTATTCATATCATTGTGTAAGAAATCACTTTCATGCTTTTCGAACGAGAAAAACATCATGCAAAATAAAGAATGCAAAAACAAATATAATTAAAGTTCTAATTTGTCTTTTTAACAAATAAGGGAAGGTACTATCAATTTCCAACTTATTTTTTCATTTTCTTTCTTTCATTGTTTCTTCTATTTTTCATTTTTTTCCTTGGGATACGGAAGCATTTTATTAGATAAACAAAATATTCTAAGTTTGGGTAAATGGAATGACTTTGCTGTGCCATAATGATCTTTGAATGCTAAAGTAAACAATAACTTAAAATTTTGAAAAATCAAAAAAGTAGAAATGAAGAACACATTCAGATTGTCTTCCTTCAATTTCATCACTTTAAGCCTTCCATACTAATCCAATTTACATTATTTTAAATATTAACATAAATTGAGGTCAATTATGTTGAAATTTTAATTCTGCAAAATAAACAATTACTAAAAACTGATGTTTAATTAAGTTTTGTAAAAATTAAATTTTATTCATAATTTAGCTTGATTAGAATGTAAACCTAAAGTTAATACTTTTAATGAATAAATAATTCATGATATTTGCATTGTTGCTAACTTTAGCAGCAAGTCAAACCTATAGTATAACATCATGCACATGTGCATAATTGTTATCAGAAGGAGATTGTTTAAAAAATACTACACTTGGTTGTGCATGGGACAGCACAAAAAAGGCTTGTGCAGTTTCTACAACACCCGTCACTCCAACAGTGACCTATGCTGCATATTGTGATACCTTTGCTGAAACAGATTGTCCAAAGGCAAAACCTTGTACAGATTGTGGAAGTTATGCTGCCTGCGCATGGGTTGATAAAAAATGTACCTTCTTCACAGGATGTACAGCCTTTGCAAAAACAACAGACGGTGACTGTTAAGCAATAAGTAATAGATGTATTACAGATGGAACTCATTGTGTTGAAGTCGATGCTTGCAGCACATACAAGAAATAACTTCCTTGCGTGAAAAATGCAGCTGGTAGCTTATGCTATTGGGATACAACAAATAACACTTGTGTAGATGCTAACACTTGTGATAAATTGCCTGCAACATTCGCTACAGACAAAGATTGCAGAGATGTCATTTCAACTTGCACAACAAAGACTGGAGGTGGATGTGTTGATAGTGGAAATAATTGCAGTGATTAAACATTAGAAATTCAATGTGTATGGAATAAATTAAAATCAGTTGCATGTTATTGGGATGGAGCTGCCTGCAAAGACAGAATTTGTGATAATGCACCAACATCATTAACAAACCCGATGATACTTGTAAGTCTTTTAGAACTGACGGAACATGTACAACAAAAGCCAACGGAGGATGTGTTACTAGAACCACTTGTGCAGCTGCTACTATCTAAGCTGCCTGCGTTAAAAATAGTTCAAATGGAGATTGCTACTGGACAGGAACTGCATGTGTCGATAAGACATGTACAAATGCACCAGCAAC
This sequence comes from Paramecium tetraurelia, assembly GCF_000165425.1. Lineage (NCBI taxonomy): Eukaryota > Ciliophora > Oligohymenophorea > Peniculida > Parameciidae > Paramecium > Paramecium tetraurelia. The sequence continues at coordinate 38,641 of NW_001799004.1, read as the reverse complement.
TATGACAACCAATTCAGCTTGTGCTGGATTCGTAACAGGATGTATCACCAAATCTGGAGGTGGTTGTGTTTCCAATGGAGCATGTTCAGCAGCAAATGTCTAAGCAGCTTGTGTGAAAAATACATCTGGAACTGATTGCATTTGGGATACAACATGCAAAGAAAAGACCTGCGCAAATGCACCAACTACCAATAACACTCATGACTTATGTACATCATATTTATCAACATGTACTGTTAAATCAGGAGGCGGATGCTAACCTAGAACTTGTGCAAATGCCCCAACAACAATAACAACTAATGATGCATGCGAAGCATATTTACCAGCTAATAACTGTATAACAAAGAGTGGAGGTGGATGTGTACCAAATACTACATGTGCAGTAATTACCTTAGAAGCTGCTTGTGTTAAAAACTCTTCTGGAGCTACTTGTTTCTGGGATTCAGCCAGTTCAACTTGCAAGGATAAAACTTGTGCTAATGCTCCATCAACTAATACTACTAATGATTTATGTGTTGCCTTTTTATCATCTTGTACAGTAAACTCAACCAATGCTGGTTGTGTTGATAAAACATGCGAAAACTCATTGGCATAAACAATTTGTGATAAAGATCTCAACAATAAAGCTTGTATTTGGAAAGGAAAATGCTATAAAAGAGAATGCGTTTTAGCTTCATCAACCACAGCAACTCATGCAGATTGCTAAACTTATGATGTAGGTTGTACTTTGAGTAATACTGGTACTGGATGTGTTCCTCTACCCCTTAAATGTGAAGCCATTACAATTGAAGCTGCCTGTAATATTAGATTATAAGTTACAAGTGGAGTTAAATCCTACCCATTATGTGGTTGGAATGGTTCATCTTGTATTGATAAAGCTTGCTCCACTGCTCCAAAAACAACAGCAACAACATCTGATTGTGGTACTTACAAATCAGGTTGTGTAGCAAATAACCCTGTTAATGGATCAATTTAAGGATGTTAAGATTTACCAACAACTTGTGCAGCGAGAAAATCAACTGAAAATTGTGAAATCACAAGAACTGGATTCCCAACATGCTTATGGAATAGTGCTACATCAGCTTGTGTTGAAAAATCTTGCTCTACTGCAAGCGTTACAACAACAACAGGATTTTTGACAGTTTTCAGCAATACAAATTGTTTAGCTTATTTGTCAAATTCTGCTTGTATTGCAAATAACACAGCAGATGGTTGCATTCCAAAGCCATCAAGTTGTGGTTCTTTGACTACTTCAGCTAATTGCGGAGTTGGTTCAAAAGCAAATGGAGATTGTTATTGGAATGGAACTACTTGTGTTGATAGAACATGCTCAAACATTTCATTATCTACTCACTCTGGTTGTAATGGTGTTTTGAATACATGCACAGTGAATAATGCAAAAACAATTTGTTAGAGTTTGGCTACAGCTTGTACTTCTTATGGGTCAAGTGAAAATTGTAAGTAAACCTCTGCTGGAAAAACTTGCATATGGACAGGAACAGCTTGTAGAAATGCAACTTGTTTAGATGCATCAGATACTAATTCTTTCGATTCAGATGGAGAGTGCTCAGCTTATCCAACACCAAGTGATACTTGTACAGTTCTATACAAAACTGGAGCAGTCGGATGTGTGACAAGATCAGCTAATTGCAGTGACTATGTATCATAAGCTTAATGCGTAAGAACATTAACAGCAGCTTCAGATGATTGTACCTGGAAATCCTCTCATAGCAAATGCTTTTCTAATACTTATCTTTCAGGTGCATGCTCAACCTTTTAAGGTACAAAAACTTTATGTGAAGCTATTAAAACCGGCTGCACTAATGCAGTGGGCGCTGTGGAAACAGATACTTGCACATTCTCTTGTGCTGTTGTAACAGGAACAAGTTTAACTCATGCAGGTTGTTAAGGATACAGTACTACATGCACTGCTAATTCAGGTGGAACTGCTTGTCTTACATTAGCAGCAGCCTGCAGTACTTATACAGCTTAAGGTGATTGCGTGAGAAGAACAGATGGTTTATCATGCTTTTGGAATGCTGGTGCTTCTCCTGCTGCTTGTTAAGATATTACTTCAACAAATTGTAATGCTCTTGCATCATTAACAGGTGCAACCCATGCCTCATGTTAAGCATATAGTACTGCTTGTACTTCTATTTCTGATGGAACAGCATGCTAAGCTATATAAGCAGCTTGCTCTAGTTACTCAGCATTAACTGCTTGTACTAAAAGAACAGACGGCTTAAAATGCTTTTGGAATACTGGTGCTACTCCTGCTGCTGCTTGCCAGGATATTACTTCAACAAATTGTAATGCACTCGCATCATTAACAGGCGCAACTCACGCTACATGTTAAGCATATAGCACTGCTTGTACTTCCATTTCTGATGGAACAGCATGCTAAGCAATATAAGCAGCTTGCTCTAGTTATTCAGCGTTAACTGCTTGTACTTAAAGAACAGACGGCTTAAAATGCTTCTGGAATACTGGTGCTACCCCTGCTGCTGCTTGTCAAGATATAACATCAGCAAATTGTAATGCTCTTGCATCCTTAACAGGAGCAACTCATGCCTCATGTTAAGCTTATAGTACTGCTTGTACTTCTATTTCTGATGGAACAGCATGCTAAGCATTATAAGCAGCTTGCTCTAGTTACTCAGCATAAACTGCTTGTACATAAAGAACTGATGGCTTAAAATGTTTTTGGAATACTGCTGCTACCCCAGCTGCTGCTTGTCAAGATATTACTTCAGCAAATTGCTCTTTAATCACAGGATTATCAAGTGCAACTCATGCCACATGTTAAGCATATAGCACTGCTTGTTATCTTAATATAGCTGGAAATGCTTGCTAAGCATTTAGCACATGTGAAGCACTAACAGGTTCAAATCTAACTTGGACTATTTGTTAAGCGTTTAGTACTACTTGCAGTGTTAAGAGAGATGGAACTGGTTGCGTAACAATTTAATCTGCATGCACTGGATACACAACAATTGCTAATTGTTATAGATCAACTGCTGGATATTGTACCGCTAATAGTGGTGATTCTGCCTGTTAAGCTATATCAGCTTCAACTACTTGTGAATAAATAAAATTAGGATCATCATTTGCTTTTGATGACACAAAATGTAATACTTTCAAAACTGGTTGCATAGCATTAGGTACATCAGGATGTTAAACCAAGACATGTGCTAATAAAACAACACCATTTGCTCATTCAGATTGTAATACTTGGTTAAGTACATGTACCTCAAATGCTGTTTCTTCACCAACTGCATGCACAACTATGGCAGCCACATGCGCTAGTTTGACTACATCAACATGTGTTTACGCAGTTGAAGGTGAATGTGTTGTCTCAGGAACATCTTGTGTCCGAAAGACTTGTGATACAGCTTCAGCAGATACAAGTTTCGACTCACATGCTGAATGTATTGCATATCTATCTACATGCACAGTTGCAAGAACAGGAGGTTGCTAAGCAAGAGCTACTTGTGCTTCATACAAATCAAGTTAATAATGTAAATTCAATTCAACTGGTGGAAAGTGTTTCTGGAATCCAAATAATAAGACATGCGTTGATTTAAATTGTGGTAACATTGAAGCCACAACAACTTACGATACTCATGCTGAATGTGTAGCAGTTGATACATAACTCCTTTGTACAGTTAGAGCTACAAATGGAGCTGCTGTTCCTGGTTGTATGGCTAGAGGAGCCTGCAGTTCCTATTCAATAGAAGATTAATGCAAAACTAATCCAAGTGGCGGTGTCTGTGTTTGGAACACAAATTTAACCACACCAGTATGTTAAGATAAATCATGCACTACTGCTCCAACTGCAACAGCAACCCATGCTGATTGTGATTCCTATTTCTCCACAGCTACTATTAAATGCACAGTTGTTGCTACACCAGATACAAATGGAGGTGCCGCAGTCCTAGGAGGTTGTCAATAGACAGCAGCTTGTTCATCTTATATCCATTAAGAATAATGCAGATTCAATGCTACAGGAGATCTTTGTGGGTGGAATGGAACTTAATGTGCAGATAAGTCATGCGCTACTGCACCTGCAACTACTGATTATGATGATAATGATAAATGCAGAGCTTACTTCAATAATAAATGTACAGTTGCAAGCTCAGGACAAGGATGTGTTGATATTCCAGATACATGTGAATCTATGACATAAAAGTAATGTGTTTCTGATAAGACTGGCAGATCATGCTATTGGAATGGAACAGCTTGTATCACAAGAACTTGTGAAAATGCCCCAGATTCAACAGCTTCGGCTGAAGACTGTAATACCTATCTTGCTGGATGTACTTTAGATTCAGTAAAATGCAAGACAAAGGTTTGTGAAGATTTTGCTTTTGCCACTGATGCCTTGTGTAAATCAGCCTTAAGCACATGTACAACAAATGGAACAAATTGTGTCACAAGAGGAACTTGCTTCTAAGCTTAGAACTAGGCTGGATGCGTTACTTCATCAGCAAATGTATAATGTGAATGGATGCCAGCTGTAGGAACTAACTAAGCATATTGTACTGTTAAGACTTGTAATACAGCCCCAGCAACATTAACCTCTGAATCAGCTTGTGCAAGTTATTTCACAAATTGCACAACAAAGAATGGTGGTGGATGCGTTACTAAGTCAACATGTTCTGCTGTTACTATTGATGTTGCTTGTACAACAGCTCTTAACGGAACTGTTTGTGCTTGGGATAGTGCATAAAATAAATGCAGAGATAAAGATTGCTAAGATTTCAGCGGAACTACTCATGCTGCATGCCAAACCTAAAGAGCTGGATGTACCGCTGGTGCCAATGGAAAATGTGCTAGAGTTTAAAATTGTGAATAAACTACTATCAGAAGTGCTTGTATTGAAGGAACAAATGGACCATGTTTATGGATAAACAATTATGTTAACTCTGACGGATCTAAAGGAGCTTGTTTCAGATATACATCATGCAAGAGTTTGGCTTGGAATTCAGATACATCATGTAAATGGATTAGTAATTAATGTACAACTAATGGATCCAATTGTATTGGAATTACTTTGTGCTCTGAAACTAATACTGATGGTGGATGTGTTTCAGGATATGATGGAGCTTGTATTCAATCAGTCCCAGCCTTGAATTCTTCAGATCCAAAGGTTTGCAAACCATATACATCTTGTGCTGATGCTTTCTACACAACTCATTCAGATTGTTAAACTGCTAGTAAGAAGTGTACAACAAACGGAACAACTGGTTGCATTGCCTTAGGTGCTTGCTCATCCTACACTACATAAGCAGGATGTTATTTCAATGATAAAGGAGCTCTTTTAACATCAGGAGCCATTACTTCAACAGGTATTTGTACTTGGGATACCACTGCTAGTAGTTGCAGAGATTAATCATGTGCTGATTTGACTGGAACAACCCATGCAACATGTTCTTCATAATTATCAACATGCACATCAGATGGTACAAGTTGCTTAGTCAAAGGAGCATGCACATCATACACTACTTAAACTGCCTGCACAACAGCAGTTGGATCAGATGGTATTTGCTATTGGGAACTTGCTTCTTCTACAAATAACAACACAGCCAAATGTAGATTACTTGCTTGTGCTGATATTCAAAATGGTACATCAACCAATGTTTGCGCAGTTGCCTTGTCATCATGCGTTTCAAATGGAACCCGGCTTGCATTGCAAAAGCTAACTGTTCAACATATACAACTAAGACAGCATGTAACTCAGGTGGATTAGATGGAATTTGCGTCTTCACTCAATCAACTGCTACAGGAGCTGCTGCTGGTACCGGAACTTGTGCATTAATGACAGCATGTACCACTGCAAACAGTGATTAAGTTGCCTGTTAAGCTGCTAAGGATAGATGTTCATGGACTGCAGCATCAGGAACTGGAACAACAGCAGTTGCTAGTAAATGTGCCACTCACACTTGTGCTACAAACTAAGCTACAAATGGTGCTTGCACAAGATTCTTGAATTGGGATAAAAAGACTTAATAAATTTGTACTCTTGTTAGTGGAGCATGCACAGCAACAGACCCATCAACTTTGTCATTAAATGATTGCTTCTAGGTTTCTGGATATACTTATACTTGGAATGCATCTACAAGCAAGTGCGGAGTCTGCACTGCTGTTGTTGTTTAACCAAATAATACAGATAATAATACAAACAACAACACAAATAATGAAACAACAACTGATTCAGGATATATTCTTGGATTATCAACAATCGTTTTGGGATATCTCATGTTCTGATGAGAATGATTTTATAAATTTATATAGGGAAAAATTATCTTAAATTTAAAACAAATATTTCTTATTTTTGGTTATAAATAAATTGATTAAATTTTCTTTTGATAACACCTTAAGAGTATTATCAATCAAAAAAAATAATGGCAATCTGGACGACTTTTCTTCAACTAGTAATACATTAAATAAATCAACTTTGGTAACTGATTTGGTCAAATACTTTATTATATATTTTACAATCGCGTTTTCATCAAATAAATAATTATTGCATCTTGCAATGAACATTTGAAGATTAAAAATTTCTATTTTGGTATAAAAAATTTCTTTTAGTTATCTCAAACCTTCTTAATCAGATTGATCTAAATTGAGAATGTTGGAGAGAAATAAATCTTAAAAAGCAATCATCATTTTGATAACTCTTTCTCTTCTGTGGACATACTATTATCAACACAAAAATTCCTATTCTTAATAATGATATATCAAATTTTCGGATAGGATGCTAAGGATGGTATTCTTTATTTTCTGATTTATATCAATCAAATGTTTAGTTTTCTTCTTAGATTTTTGCATTTCGATGAAATCACTTAATGGCCAAAAGCTTTTTGGCAAAGCTTCTTTAAATAGAATTTATATTCCTTCTATAATGATAATTTTTGAAATTATATCATTATTATCCCTGTTTTTTTGAATATGCTGATAACTTCTATTCATACTAAGACCAAGTTATTTCTGTAATTTTTATTTTTAATATTACCCAACTCTTCTTTTTAGAAAAAGCCTTCAATTATTCTCTTAAAATAGTTGTAACCAATGATTTTAATAAGTATTTTTTGAAAATTATATGTTACTGCATAATTTTTAGTTAGGCTACTATTTGTTGCATCAGAATAGTGAATAAAATCTACCTTTATTGGTTAAGTGTAAATATGGCATTAGTGAGCCATTTTTTGTCAGATAGTTTCAGGATGGTGAATCCCAGGCTTTTTACTTCTCTGACTTTCAGCTGGTAATTTGTTTAATTTTGGAATCCTTATTAAAAGAATAAATCAATATTCTCTTTTCCTTTATTTTTTTAAAACATCTTCCCAACATTAAACATAAAGATATTCAATGTTAAGACTTAAGATTTTTGTCCTTTGTATTGCATTTTTATGATTAGTGCTGCAGTCATAGATGAAATTCTTAAGTAATTAGTTTTGCTAGTAAAACGTAATGGCCTAAAGTACTAAAACAAATAGAGAGTAATATTATGCAGACAAAAATTGCAAATTTTTTCAAGCATATTGTTAAATTTTAGGTTTATTGTAAAAAGATTTTTTTTTTTCATTTAAATATATAATAGGGAAAAACGAAAATTTAGCCTTGTATTGATTATATTGTTACTGTGACAAATTTAGATTGGTAGATTTTTTCATTCGAAAATTACATAATTATTTTAATTATTTTAATCTAATTCAATTTAATTTTAAAGATTTTTAATTGGTAAATGTGATTAAGAAGAGAATATAGAATAGGATGATATTGCAAACTACTCTAAATTTACTTGCGCAGAACTCTACTTTTATTAATAATAATCTTAAGGACCTGAAGAGAGTTATCAAGCAATGCCAGATGAGCTTAAAAGAGTTTAAATCCAATGATAAGCATTTGCTTAATACTTAAAGGATTTTGATTCATCATCTTCCTGTAGTCTAATCAGAACTATTAAATTTGTATTAAGAATATGAATTATAGAAGTTGAAAGGTATAAAACACTGTTATAGCTTAATTGAGTGTAATTCATAGAATCTGCTTTGCCTTGAGTCTTTTTAAAA
>NW_001799004.1:16697-30416 GCF_000165425.1 Paramecium tetraurelia | reverse complement strand
GCCTTCATCCCCAAGGCATAAAAAAGAGATCGAACTTTTAAGGAATAAATTATTTCTAAATTTAGCTTTTTTAATTTTTCAATTAATATTTTATAAGATTTTAATATTTATAGTTAATAATGTTTGGGAAAAATTTTATCAGTTTTGAAATATTCTTTGGCAATTATTTCGATTTTAAGTGTTAGAATGTTCTCACAATGATTAAGTTTTGGGGATTTAACAGATTCAAATTGAAAAATCTAATTTTTCAAGTTGACTCTTTCTCACTTTATAGATGAGACAAAGAAAGCATTAATAATTCTCAATCTTCTTGAAAAAATGATTTGTTCTATTTAATCAATTCAATTAATTCTGCAAAATTGAACAACTCTTTACTCTAATCATTTCTCTTCATTATCTTTGTAATATATTATCAAAAATTTATTTGTTTTTTTTGAATTAAGGTAAAAATAATTATTATTAGAATGCCTAGAATAAACTAGAAAATTGATAATTCAATTCAAATTATATCAAATGCGTAATTCTCAAGAATATGGAATGAATATTCTGGTTGAATTTTTGATGAAAAGTAATCTCATAAAAATTTAAAATGGTATTTCCTAATTTGAATATAAAATCAAAGAGATTTTAGAGATAACAAATTAAAGTAAAATGAATTTAAGGCAAAGATATTTTGTCAATTATCAACCTTTAAAGCAACACTTGCACTCTAAATACACCCAAATTATCCTTAAAAATAAAATTTACAGAGATAAGAAAGTGCTTACTGAGAACAAGAGAAGGAGAAGAATAAAATATCTATATAAATTTGACAATAATTATTATTTCTCAAAATAGGGGGGAACAAAAATGCTCGGCATATATGTGTTTCGACCAATAGTCTACACAATTTAAATACTCTTCTTTGTCCATTGCAAATCCTGATCCTCCAAAATTTTGTCCTAGGGCGTTTCTCATACATGTCATTGGTGGCATTGGTGTTTAGTCTGTTCCATCTTGTGGTTTAATACCAATGATGCCATAATCATAATCAATTGCTTCATTAACATCCTCGAGTCCTCTTATTTCATTTCTTTAAGTGAAATATTCTTTTGAGTATAGGATTATGTCTAAATATTTAGCTTTTTGCAATTGAATAGACTCTATTGGAATAAATCTTGCTAAAACAGGCAACTTATCATTTTAATTAATTTTTATACTTCTTTTTCATTTCTTGCTTTATATGCTGTCCTAATTAGATGCTCATTTTCTTTTGTTATTTCTAATGTATAGTTTGGTGTCTCTGTGAAGTTTTCTAGAAACAAATGTTTACAAAATGGAGCATAACTAAAATAAACTATCATATCTACCCATCCCTTAGATCTTCAACTTTGTATTATTCATTTACCTTTTCAATAAATTTACCTTTTTCATAAAGAATTTACTAGCTAGCATACTATTCAAACTATCGATAAACAAAAAGGGTCCATAACTATCTTTTATGCTTGCATAGATATTTTATATTAATTTTAGAAATAATAAGAATCCATTTAACATACAAAGTAAAGATGATGAAAATAGAGTCATAAGATTATATCAGATTATTCAGTCAGAATGTCTGTTTTTTTTTTTTCTTCAAAAACTTCTTATATTATTTGGGATGATGAGTTTCTGGCTATCTTTTAATCATTCAATTTTTTTGATAGTTCCTAATTTTTTTTAGATAATTGATTTTAGATTTGGGTTATTTTGATCTAATTCAATTTAATTTTAAAGATTTTTAATTGGTAAATGTGATTAAGAAGAGAATATAGAATAGGATGATATTGCAAACTACTCTAAATTTACTTGCGCAGAACTCTACTTTTATTAATAATAATCTTAAGGACCTGAAGAGAGTTATCAAGCAATGCCAGATGAGCTTAAAAGAGTTTAAATCCAATGATAAGCATTTGCTTAATACTTAAAGGATTTTGATTCATCATCTTCCTGTAGTCTAATCAGAACTATTAAATTTGTATTAAGAATATGAATTATAGAAGTTGAAAGGTATAAAACACTGTTATAGCTTAATTGAGTGTAATTCATAGAATCTGCTTTGCCTTGAGTCTTTTTAAAAAATTTTAGAAATAATATTTTGTAAAATACTTGATTTAATACTAGCAGGAAGCTAAACTTTGGTGGATTAAAGTTTGGGAAGCGATAAGATTAAGGGATTCTTAAGTTGCATATATTAGGTGATATAGCGTTTGCCTATCAATAAACTATTTAATCAGGATTTGACAGTTATGAATGATGATTTACTGGGGCCATATATGTAAATAGAGTTAATCTATAATAATAAACAAAAGATTCTTGCAATTGTCTGCATTCTATCCAGCTGTTTTTGAGAGATTTTTTCTGTGAATATATAAGGCCAAACCATTTTCATTACTAATATTCAATTAAATCTCATGAATTAATAAAGGTAAAAGAATAAATCTTTGAAGAATCAGCTGCCATGTTGTTTTTCTTCTCATGTTCATAAAACATAACTCTTTGCATGATCGTTTTTAAGGTAATTATTAATAACAGCTTATCCTAATGTGAATCACTACTAAGAATCTAGAAGGATAAGCTAAACAGAAACTTACTCTGATATAAGCGGCCTTCTTTCTCATCTATTTTCTAATTGCCCTTGGAGGCCCATTTGTACCCTTAAAGGAGAGACAACAGAATTAAGATTTAAGGTCCTTACAAAATTCTATCGAAATTAATGTCACTCCTTGAACCTACTACTAATCAGGAATCGATCCTTATTAAGTTAATAATTATAATTAATGAGTATTCACTATTGTACCAGCCAATACCACCAACTATTTTTATATATATGCTTATGGTAGTATTGAAAATTTTTGCCAGAGAGTTTAGAAAAGGTAATGATTCAGAATAAAACTTAATCACCCCAGCACACTTTCTGTAAGCTGCAGACCTAGTAAAGTTGATATACAACTACTGAATGTTTAAGAACTTAAAATTTATTTTTATTTTTAATTTGATGGAATCGTTGTTAGAAGCATGCTGTCTATGTGTCTTTGATTTTGCACAATGAATATAAGATAAATTCAGTAAAGGATGGCTTTTAGATACAACTTGATAAGAGACTCTCTTAAGTTTTAGTTTGGTGGATAGTTCTAGAACTTATCTCTTTGCCTTTATGAATGTGTTTAATCAAAATTTCAAAGATGGTAATAATTATACAATCCCCTCCAATCCTCTCATAACTGAGTATATTCAAAATTTTGATTCCATCTAAATGAATGTTATGTACCAGATATGCTTAGAATTTTAACTTGTTCAAGCTAAGCTATTTGTAACCATTATAGCGATGGATGCTTTACATAAGGTGTTTGCAATGATTATGTCAAATTTGACGATAGGGTAGATAATCGCAAACGATCTTTGATAGTTAATCTATATATTTTACTAAAACATGTTGCCAATTTCATAATCATCAACAACATTTACAACTAAGCAGATAGTAGTTGAAATTATTTTAATGGTCAAATCTCATCTTGGTTAACATGTAGAGCTGTATAAGAAAGATTAAAAGGATAATGAATACTCCAAATATTTAGTTTAACATAAACTAAATGCAAAGCTCAAATGGCTATTATGAAAATTGCAATATATCTCTTAAAGAATTAGTAATATGCTACAAATACACTATCCCCAGGTGAATTTGTAATAGGGGTAAATCTTAACACCAACCTTGTTTATAAAATTGTGGGTGGTGTAAAATATCTTTAATTTGCACAACTCCTATATTCATATTAGATTGCATGCGCTGCTTTGTTACCAAATCTGACACATATAGTATCTGTTAACTACTTTATTACCATCAATCTAAATATCAATAAATACAAGCTTGATGTCCATTCTTATTGATGTTTACTTTCAAAAATTGTTGAAGTTTTTGATAGATGTGCTGAACCATGCCCTAACTGTACTCTTGTTCAACTGATTGACACTTCCTAAATAATAAAATTCATGAATAATCTATAGATTAGTATCCCACAGTTTAAATGTTTGCATAGTTCTTTCAGATGAATTTACCCTCCAGCCCTATATTTTCCTTTTTAGAATTAATCTTGCGTTAAATGTCATACTGGTATTGATGAAGATAAGCATGATTCATTCTAAATACTATATTAATTTTTTATTACCTACATGACTTGTGTAGACACTGTTTCTTAGTGTTGATCATTTTAAATTAAACATTTCATTTGTAACCTGTTATCTACAATGGGCTGACTCCTTGCAAAACAGTGTTAAGCTGATCCTAGTGATGTAAATCATGTTTTGATGGCTGCATCTTTCTCTGGAGATGATTAAATGCTTAGAATGTATAAACTCATCTCTTAAATGCTAGAGTTATGCACATATAAATTTGGGTGGTATGGATGGATAATTCTTATCAAAAAATATATTCTATAGCATTTCTTCTAACTAGTTTCTATGTAAAACTGGGTATGTTGATATTCCCTTTCAGGAGTGTATTACCCTTGCTAATTAATGCTATTATACTTAAGCAGAATGAATAAGAGTGAGTTTCTTAGGATCTAGCACTGCTTGTTTTAATGTCTATCGCCTTGCATTATATGTGATGTTCAAATTTCATGCACAATTTGCCCTTTCAATAACCGTTCAATACTATATTCTTAACGTTAAGCTCGTTTCTTACATGCTTCATACTGAATTCAAACATTACGTGTTATAATAGCTATTAGAATCCTGTTTTAATCCTTCTTGCGCCCAACAGTGCGCATAATTCCTAAATTTTTTGGTGGTTTCACAGCTTACCAGGCATCAGTAACAATTTGCTATTTTTTATCTCCTAACGATTTTTTTTCATAGAATAAAAACTATGTAATATAAAATTATCTAATGTAACTATTGGATAGAGTTACATATTATCATTAATGTACAAGGTCAACAAGCACCACATTCAATATTTTTACATATTGATTTATGATAGCTTGTCAGCTTTAATATTAATCCCAGAAAAATATGTTCCTTTATGATAGAATGCTAAATTAAGTATGTAAAAGTGTAGAGAATAATTGCTTTAAAATAATAAATGCCATAAATGAGGATATCCCCTCATCATTGATGTCTGATTATAATAAGCAGAATACTTAAAGTTATGTCACCAACAATGATTATCATTAACTTCTCATCAAAGATTTATGTTTTTTGCAAGTATGATCCACTCAATAAAATCTATGCAATATTGAATCTTTAATAACCTTAACCACCTCATAATTGAAAGATGATTGTAGTTGGGGACTATGATGAGTATAACAGGAATGAAATGAAAATATACACTAAAAACAAACATGAGTTCTATAATTATCCTTACCTTCATCAATAGATTTCAAATTTAGAAATAAAAGCAATTGAATAGCTGGTATAACCGGAGCTAATAAGAAGTTGCCTACGCATCATAGGAGCCAGATTGTAGTAAGATTTAATTAGTAATTAAATTGATACAATCAATGATAAGGTTCACGAACCTGGCATCCTCAGTATAAATATCAATTGTAATAATTATAATCAACTAAATTCAGTCATGTTATCTATAATGAATATCACCAACTCATCATACGTGTTTATGTAATTAACATGATAAGGTAGAACAGTTAATAGCCTCAATGTTGTACTTGACCAACTTATTTGAGATTTCATATTTTTCATAATAATTCATTAGCTACAATTAAAATCATTTATGAAAAGTCTTGCCATAAATCATAAATGATTTATGCTAAACTACAGTTTATAGATCTTAGAAAACAAATCTGGGAGACATTCTAAATTTTCTAATATATAAAAGAAACATTCTATGTCACATCTAAGTTAACTTTGCAATTTAGTTATCTAGTGGATAAAAATCACTTCAATTTTTTAACACTCCCATATAGGAATCAAAAATATCAAAATAAATTATTGTTCTTAGTTGAAATTAATTTATTGATATAAATCATTTAAGCATTATACCTTAACAAGGAATAAACGACTAATTCAAGAACTTTGAATAAAATTAGTCAAAAGCCTAATCAAGTAGGCGATGAGGAAGATGATGAATGAAAATTATAAAAAAAAAGGTAGTCAATCCAAAAGGAACAGTATAGAAAGCAGGATTCTGAAGTGCTAGTTTAAGGGAAAACTAAAAGTTTGAATTTACTAAAGATTTGAAAACAGAATAACCAAATTCTGAAGAATCTTCATCAGAAGAGAAAGGCCAGATTATATTACTTTCAGTTTTGAAAAGACTTCTTGAGAAAAGAATCATCTGAAGAAATACTTACTAAAAATAGATCATAATAAGACATCTTCAAAAGAATTTCTTTTATTGATAAGTTGCATTCTGAAATTAAAATATAAACTAATAATAAGACAATATTAATATGAAAAGAGAAGCTGGGAAGAAACACTCAACAACTAAAACAAACACAAAATAAATTTAAGAATCTACAGAAGGCAATCAGAACATGAATTCCACAATTGATAAACAAACTACTTACCAACCACTCCTTAAAGATTTTCTCGATTTGATAAAATTTAGATATTTATTCAGTTTTTCCATTTAGCAATAATTAGAATGTACTCAAAAGTTATGGAGAATACAAAAGTACATTGGTAAAAAAAAGATAATATCCTGAATCACCAAATACTCATTTTATTTTAAAAAGGATGGAAAAGGCTAGGAGAAAAATTGCAAGGTTTTAAGTTAATAAACATCGTAACAAAGCCTTTTGAAAAATATTACAAAAATTTAGGAAATTAGAATAAGCGAGTTCTAGGGATAATGAATCTCAATATTCCACTAAATGTGACTATGAATTTCAACATAATAATTAATTTCATTCTCTGATTGATTAGAGAGCATTCTACAGAAACTGAAATTGAGCATTCAGAATTAAGGTAGTGCTTATTCAACTCAATACCTTGCCAATTAGTACTTAAATGAAACTACATTTATTTCTATATTCTTATGATTATCTAACTAAATACCTTTACTAGACTCCTAGTAAAGTCAAAACAGAGCCTATTTTTTACTAAAATGCTACTTCACTGGCAAATAATTAAGTAGCTAGCAGAAAATATAAATAATGGATGCATGAATAAATAAAAAGTAGAAGAAAGAGCAGGAGGCTCTTCCCCAAGATGCTACTTAGCTTATTAAATTATCCAGTTTTTAAATCCACTGCTATAGGATTACGAGTAGCATAAACTGCTGTATTGCATAATTCCACCATAGCCAATAATATTAATATAACATATCTCTTTTAAAATAGACAACGCTTGATTTAAGTACATAAGCATTGTTTATTTGAACTAATTGATCAGAGTTCTATTCAGAATTTTAATCCTTCATAAATTTTTATAATAAATGGAATTTTATCTGATAGCTGTTTAATTAAATCTAATGCACAATTTATATTCATCAATTATCTACATTAGAACTTATCTATTTTGCTTTTCTCTATTAATTATAAATTATTTATTCTACAGGGCTTTTAACTTTGTAGAATAATTTTATTATAGATCCAAAATGGAACCTGATTCTGACCTAAAAAATTTAATAAATCAATTTCCTCTAAAGCATCAATTCATTTTTATTAAGTTGCAAAATATATGCCTTCTTTTTATTAGTTTAAATTAGCTAAGATGATAAAGTGAATTTATTTGTTGTGTACATACAAATTGGTGAAATGGTTCTTCTAAATCATATAAATGATTGCATCTATGTTTTTCCCAGCAGTCACCAAAGAATTGCACTTTTGCTGGCAGCTTATAAGATTTCTTCTTTAGTTAATTCTCCATCTCCATCTTAAATCAACTTATTTGCTCATTTCTTATGACCATTTTTAGTTAGTATTTATCATTTTGATTGATGATATTTTACTTCAAAGTGTTAAAGAGTTCTATTTCAGTTACTTTACCAAAGCCATCTTCATCACACAAATCGAAAAGCTTTACTTAAGGTTTAAACAAATAATTCTTCAATATTTTAATATTATATCATTTTTCAACACTTCTAAACCTACTATAAGTTCTTTATATCATTTGAACACTTATCGAAGGAATAAAACAATTTTTTCTGCAAGATATTTGTCAGCAACTGAAATAAACAATCCTTGAAATTCCGTTTTCTTTAATCTACGGGGAAATCCTTGGGTAGTTTTCCATTTCGTTTTAAATTTAGACTTTTGATAACTCCTTCTTTGAAGATTATAGATTATACCGGAAATCCTCTCTTGCAATATTTAACATAATAATAATTGAGCTACAAGGCACAAGCCTGATTAATTAATTTTACTTTTCATAGAATATCTTTACTTGTTGTTTGTCTTTTTGTCATAAATAAATCTATTGATCTATTCTATTCTTAAATGTTAATGTGCATTTATTTTGAGTTTTTAATTTAATGACACATGTTCTTAATGGATTTGATCATGAGATGTTTAATTTTTTCATCAAAATCTTCATCTTCAATATTTTTCTATGAGAAAGTAAGTTTTAATGATGATAAATGGTCTAATAGGATTTGCAGTTATAATTCCAGTTTGGAAACGATTTGATGAAAAATTTGTTAAGACTGGGTTTATATATTTAAATAATAAATAAAATAATCAAATAAATGAATAAAATTTATTGTGATCATCAATGTAAATAAAGGCTTAATTCTGGAGTTATCTAAATCAATGGGTTCAAACTGAATGATTTACAACTTTCCCAATTGCATTATCTTCCGAGATCTGAAAAAGGAAGACAATGCTATTGCTGCTTGATTGAAATATTAATTCTAATTATCTAAATGAAGTAACGAAAGAATATTAAAATCAATCCTAGTGAGCCACCTACTTCAATAATTTCGGCTTTGATCTGTCTTCATTAATAAAAAGTTGAGTTTAAAATGCAATTTAAAATACGTAATAGAGGCTATTTATTACTAATATAAAAAATGAATGCTGTAAAATTAATGTTATTCCATTTATCTTTAAACAAACTAGTATCATTGATAAGTAGGATTACTTATCTCTCTGCAATTATACTTATATCTTAAATTAATTTAATATAAATGAAGTGAAAATATACTAGCACCCAATTAATTACTTAAATATCTGTGCTATATATAAAATTCACTATAAATAAACTTTAATTAATTGTTAATATATAAAATTATATATATTTTTAATTCTTTTCAACCGTTTTGATTATATTTAGGAAACTAAGATTTACATCAAAGATATACTTAATAGCTTGATAAACATTATTAACTTGACGTGAATGTTTAAGTTTGACCACTATTGTACTTTGGATTTCTCATTTTGACTTATATTCCATTTGCGATTATGATTGATTTAATTTCGAAAGGAATATCTCTAACTTAGCTTGTTTGATATCCATTACAGATTCTCCACGCCTATCCTTAAAAATTACATTCACTATAAAATTCTACACAAGGAATGAACATTTCTAAAGTGAATCTCTTAGCCCCCCAAGACTCTAATTTTAGAAATTATAATACCATTCTCTACTTTTTCATTAAAGTAACCTTTTAAAGTTATTTTCAAGGAGTTCTTTCCTTATGGTAGATTAAACATATAAGAATACGAAGCGAACAAATCTTAATAATCAGTATTGAAACACATAGAAGTTCCTTCATAAGGGCCGAAAGATAAAGTATCTAGAACTTCATCCTCTGCTATGACTTTTATATTATCAACACCTGGATCCCAACTATCGATTTTTACAATTGTGAAGCCAAAACGAAACTTGAGCCCTACTATATTATTGATTTGTAATGATATTTGATCCTCACAGCAAAATCGACCTTTAAATAAAATACCTGCACACTCTGCTACCTAATTTGACCAATCATTATTAAAACAATCACCACTTTGAGCATCCATGCAGTTTTGATAATAGAAGATTGGATATAAAAATAGAACTTTTATGAATGAAACTCCAGGCATCAATTTCCAATAAACAAAATTTGAATTTATTATTAATTATTAAACTAATTATAATTTCCTTATATATCTCTATTCTCACCATTATTTCATATCTAATTATCTAATTAATGAGTTGTATAAATATTTTAATTAATAAAGCAATCCCTGTAATAAATTGATTTTGGAATGGCTTGAAGGGCATGAGAAACTCCTTTGACTTTAAAGAAAGTGATTAATAGTGAAAAATGTTGGTGTTTTGAAAAAAAAATATAAACAACAAACTTGCTATTATTTGATTGGGCCAAGAATCAGAACATGCCTATTAGTAAGGTTAGACCTAGATTAGTACCTACTGTCAAAGACAAGGAGATTGGCATTTGCAATTAAAATTGCAAATGGAATGATGCATAAAATAATCTTTAAATTAATTTGATTATCGAATTCTAGCTTTCTTAAATCAATATAAGCAAATATTAAGTTTTTAATATTCAATTTTCAAATAATCATGTTTTCGTTCTGTCTCATTCATATGGAGTAAATCGCTTTCTATGTTCATTATTTTTTGAATTTTTCTTTTAATATCATTTAAAGAATGAAATTATATCGATTGGAAAATTAATGATTCACTAATATAATTAGATAAGGTTCAACTAAATATGGATTATCTTCAATTCGCAATTAACAACAAAATTATCAAAGTCATTAAAATATTTATTTATATTAGATAAATATTTAATAAATGTACTCCTAGATGTTGCAATTACAACTTTATAATGAGGGATTTTAATAAAATTCGAAAAAATAAATTCATTTATTTAGAAGGAGATTCAGACAGATTTTAGTACTAATACCTTCAATGTATGATGAAGTAAATCTTCACAAGCTAAATTTGTAAATTATCTCTAAAGGAATTAGTTAAAATTATTATTTCTTTATTGTAGGGTTAAAATTATTAATTTTAAGTGTTTACATTACTTTCAACTATGGATTTCCTTTAAGAAGTTAGTAATAATTAGGCAAACGCTTAAACTGATGGAGGAAACTAGGGCAAACTTCAAAAAATATCATTCAATCCTTGCTTTTTTTATCATTAACCTTCTGATAATAAGCAACTTTCACTTTAATTGCATCAACTGTTTAGGAGAAACTGGAATAAATAATCGCCTCATGTTATTCTAATGTAGATTTCATTACACACTCTCATCTATTCGCACACGATTTTTCAATCACTTTTGTTGAATACATTTTCCTTGTGAGAGAACCTAATAAAAGTAAAGTTTGATATAGAAGAAACCCTAATATTGGAAGACAGTAATGCAAAAATTTTTTTTATATTTTGATAATTATTATCTTCAATCTTATCATGCTATTAAGTTTAGCCATTAGCTAATCAAAATTGGAAATGGAGATCTTAAATTCACTAAACCTTAGCTAAAAAAAAAGCTTTCACTCATAATTTAATGAGGTTGCTAAACTAATAGTATGGTAGAAAATGTATATCACTTTCTTGTTTTGAGGTTTAATCAGAAATAAGTTTTTGGATTGCAAGTGGATGTATTTGGGACAAAAAGAAAAAAAGTGGGGTCAATTTAAAAGTTGTTCATTTATGAACAAGTTATCTATTGTAGTTTTTTTAATAGAGTATCTTCCTGGCTGTTATTATGACTATGAACTTAAGAATTATAAAGATAAATCTAAACTTTTAAAATGCTCTGAGTAACTATTATCTTCATGTTTGCATGGAAGAGAAGGGCTTTTTGTTGTTTAAGATAGGAAATATTAAGAATTTACCAAATTTGAGGATATCGATGAGAGATATATGTTAGTTAACAGGATTAAGATGTAAGTACAGAAAAGAATTATAATGTAC
Organism: Paramecium tetraurelia; assembly: GCF_000165425.1. NCBI lineage: Eukaryota > Ciliophora > Oligohymenophorea > Peniculida > Parameciidae > Paramecium > Paramecium tetraurelia. The sequence goes on along the minus strand of NW_001799004.1, from coordinate 18,566 downwards.
AAGTATGATCGGAGGCTGCAAAGATACTGGATGGACAAGTTGTTTATGGGCGAAAGAAACTATAAATGGCCCTAGATTTTACCATTGTAAATAAAGTACAGCTTTGGGCTGCATAGATTAGGATCCTTTAGACAACTATGGAGACTTGCTTAATTGAATCTTATTTTCTTATCATTGGAAGGACAATAAATGTTTGAGTTGCAAATCAGTAAAACCTGGCTTTTGTCATTCAGATTTAATTTTATGAATTTTAATCTGAGGCTGATAGAGATCAATTTTTTGGAGCTGGAACCTTAACCAAACCAACGCTTATTGATATACAAGGAAGTAGCTTGAGTTAAGTTGTTTGTAATTTTTATTAGAAAAATTAAAGATAAAAGGGTTTAATAGGTAGTTTCTTACTTTAATTATAATTATGCAATAAATTGATCATTAAATACAGCAAATACTCCTAAGATACAGAATTAGAAAGACAATATTCATAAAAAAGCAAAATTAGCTCTTAAGAAAATTAGAACTAGGTGTTAAACTTTTCAGAAATTTTTGATAAAAGGATATGTGTTTCCAACTTCGAAAGGTGAATGAGAATAGGATCAAGCATGCTGATTGATCTAGGGGATCTAAATTTCTTAATAAGTATATTACTCAATTGGAGTAGATTCATCAGAATCATTGAGTTAATCTTACAATAATTGAAAAAGTAAAGCCTTGATTCAATATTAATTCATTTATTCGCACGCAGATATCTAAATTTAATATTCAATCATATAAGAGCCTAAACGAGTTAAAAACTCTTATTAATGATATATCAATATCTCTTATTAAAATGAATTAAAATTAAGACAGTTATGTTTTTTATGAAAAATTGCGAACTAACTCTTTTTTGAATGCTAAAGTTTCTTCCTTAATAAATAGTTAGTCTAAATACATTAATTGAGTAATCATAGATTAAAGAGTTAATGATATGAGCAAATTGAATAAAAAAAAATGATGTTAATAAGTTTGCAAAAAATGCTAGCAGGTAATTCATTACTAAGGTTATTGAATCGATACTGCGATCTTGAAGTAAAATTACTCTCTATTTTAAGATATTGAAATCCTAAACTTCATAGTATTCTTATCATTACTTGGAATTACTAAAAGGGAAAGCAATAAGATGCATGGAGTTCATAATCAACTGCGCTAAACTGGTAGGATAAAAAGTTGCATTAACATAATATGAAATGCATAGATGAATTATATAAATAATAAAGATCAGTCGAAAACCCTATTGTCCACTTTAACACCTATTACATTTCTATAAATTAGAAATGGGGTCTGTTAAGAATAGTATAAAATCGACTATCAAGAGTGTATATGATATAGTCAAGTAAAGTTGAAAAGGATAATATTTTGAACTTAGGCTTGCTATTGAATTCCTTTTTATGATGAACCTAAGAAAATATAAGAAATAGAAATAATATAAACTTCACGTTGATTTTGTGTTCATTACCTTGAGACACATGGTTGCGATTTTTTTACAAGATTATAGAGGGTCGAGTTGAATTTGAAAAATAATTGAATATCAAGTCTCATCGATAATAATAAATTACCGTATTAGTAAAATTTCTTGATTTTGAGTTTTAATTAATTGAGTGTTAAAAATTAATATTAGAACTTTTTATTAGTTACAATTTAATAATTGAAAGTAAGAATTAGTCTAAACATTATTTGAAAGGTGGCCTAATTGTATAGGTAGACCAATTAAGAAAGCTGTCTCATTGCCAATAGTCACATTTAAGAATATCTTAAATAATTAATTTATAAAACTGGTCTAAGAAGAATAGAAAAGAGCATTGATAATTATGATTCTAAATAGAACCATGAGAT
>NW_001799004.1:0-16547 GCF_000165425.1 Paramecium tetraurelia | reverse complement strand
GAGCTGTGATCTGTCATTCAGCCGACGAGTCCAAACCCAACCCCAAACCCAAACCCAAACCCAAACCCAAACCCAAACCCAACCCCAACCCCAACCCCAACCCCAAACCCAAACCCTAACAAGTAACTCTGTTATTTCCAACAACATTGATCTTCACAAATATTTTCATTTACATTTTTCATGGTTCTGCAAAGGCTTAATTGAAATACTTTTATAGCATATTACAGAAATATTTTAATTTATTATATTAATTCCCAAGAGTAAATAAATTTAAAAAACAGAGAAATAAGATAGTTGTTATGATTCAATAGAGAATCTGAAGTTGATATTTTGCTTTTTTAAAAATTGAATCTTAAAATGAAATAGGTTAAAATAAGTGAAGAGTAATAGATTGATATTTAACTCTTTTATTGTATATAAAAACATTCTTTTGTATGAATATAAAATTTAATGCAAATAATATTAATTTTACAGTAAAAATAAATTTAAGGATTACATTTTTAATGGATATTTTGCAAAACAAGTAATCATACAAGGAAATATTTACTTTCTAATGGAAAATATTACAATTAAAATTATAATATCCCACAAACTTAAGAGCAGTGACACACCAATATTGCAATTCTGGGAGGGGCTTTCTATACTCCAAGATATGTCATTTTATGTATATTACATCCCAAAAAGAGTATAATATTCCTTAGTCCTGTTAGATATGGAGTAATTTCTTCTCTTAAGCTATTTTCTGGAGTACTTGAGTTTTTTGAAACAGCTAAATTATATTGCTTTAAACCTCTTCTACATTTATATTCATCTTATCTTTGAGGTAAAGAAAGATATTAGAATCAGACATAATTTCATCCAAATCAATGACTGGCCTTTCTATCTTGATATATTAAAACGCATTATTGGTTTCAGATGGTATATATTTGCTCCTGATACAAGTTATTATATGTAAATGAATCGAAATCAACTAATTCTCTCCTTCATTCTTTTTACAAATAGCTCTTATTAAATGTTCGATTTAAGTTTTTCTATTAAGAGCTCTTATTTATTATAACTAGAATCTCATTTCTTGATTCGAAGCATATTAAGACGATATGATATGTAAAATTATTTAATCCTGAAACACCATCTAATCTCAAATTACTTTTTAGGTAATCTCTTTAGTATGAGAAACGAATAAGACAGATTTAATTAATTATTTTTGATTTTAAAGAAGGAAATTGATTTTCTGCTTCTCTTTTCAAATATTAAGTAAATGAGTTAATTATCAATTTATGATTGTATTGAGGGAAGGTTATTTGCATTTATCACTTATTAAGATTAAAAAGTTGAATTATGAATGGGTGCTTAATTTTCTTATACAGCAATTCTTTAAGGCCTAGGACACGCCTTTTGTACTAATGAGAAAATTAAAAAGGATTCGAACATTAAAGTTCGATAATCCTGAGATTGGCAAAATTGATTAAAACTCCTTAATTGAGATCTAATCACAGTAAATTAAAATTACTAAAACTTGAAGTAATATTAGAAATACTATTATTAAGAAAATTAATAACTATTAAAGTCAGAACATGATACTATAATATTTCTTATTTATTGACGCTAAAAAGAGTATAGGAAATAGAAATAATTAAAATCACAGTAATATAATTTAAGGATTCCCAAATATCATTTTCATATAGACATATATTTTACCTGATTTAATTAACAGCTGATATATTTGCTAGCGCAAATTAATACTGGTGGCAACACTTGCGAGAAATCTTGACCTCGATTTTTCCTTCTTTGGAAATGGATGAAAAATTGTGTCTAAAACTACAATCCTGACTCCATACTGTGAATCAACTAAGGATTAAGGGTTTTGTGACTCTGCAGAAGCATATAGTTGTTATTCTTCGTTTACATATTGATCTTTTATTGGCATATCAATCATGTTCAAACTTTGATTGATGTCTTTTGACATCATGTTTTGAGGATTTAAAACTACTTATCCACGTTTAGCAAGCAATTATTATGTAGTTAATCCCAAATTTGTTGCAAACTTCTGATCTATTACATGTACTTTTTGCCCTTATTGCTGCTGCCTAATACTATTTTTGTGACTTATATGTAATTATTGAATAGAAGTAATTGCACGGAATTTTCAAAATAACTTATATGTTTATAATATGTAGGATATAAAAATATACCAACTGAAAATACAGGAATTTTGAATCTTGATTATTAGTAACATCACAAAAAAAATTGCCTATTGTAATTAAGAAGCTTGCTCGAATAATAGGTAATAGTTTACACATCCTTTTTTGATTCATGTAACAAGAGTCCCAGTTAATTCACTGCCCCACATGGAGGCTCCCATCTCAACCATTAGTTTTTAATAGCAAGACTAAATCATATAAATGATTAAATTGCAACGGTATAATTAAATGTAAAAGACTAGAATATGATTATTTACATAAAAAAATTATTAATTTATAAAAACTTACAAGCTAATATCTCTTGTGGACCGATCATTCATTAATATTATGTATATTGCACTATTTTTTAAGCATTCCTAAAAAGTTTTAACTGTTTAAAATAAGCAGGCAAGTGAGTTCATTACTTTGATTTCTTATTTTTCAATACCCAACTTATGCTCTAAATACCATACTGATGGAGATAAATAAATGCAATCTATATAACTCTTTTAAACAAACACATCGCAATCCATATTGCCTTCAATTCTAAACTGCATCACTTGTGAAGGTTCTGATATTTAGTTGCGGCTGAACTAATATTTGTGAGTATTTAGTTAAGCAACAAAAAAATTTCTACTTGTTTTTAATCCTTCAACAATATGTGCATCTCGGAAATCTTAAGCTGCAAGTAAATATGAAAGGTTCCTTTATTGAAATTATGATACCGAATTAGATGACCTGCATAAGATGGGGAACTTGAGTAAATTATTATATATAATAATGTTTTGCTAATTCCAAATAAGCTTTGATAGGCTATTAAAAGATTGTCTACTGAACTTTAATAATCGTAACAATAAACCTTTATATTGTTATTATAACAACAGTTTTCTTTCAATGCTTAAATGACAAACATGATGCTAATTATGATAATGTTTGCAATTAGCAAGCTAATCATGCTGATTGTGGATATGGTTTTTGATAACGGGGTCGCAAAATTGTAAACAAATTCAACTCTTGGTTGTCCCAAGTATCTATCTGTGATACTTGTTAATTGACATCTTGTAATGTTGTTTTTGAATATCCTATACTAGTAATAAATCACTTTTGTATATAAAATTCTCATTAGTATTTAAATACTTCAACACTGAATTGTTATTTGGTTTATGTTGTGATTTTTTTTGCTCCATCCTATGCCATACCTGCCATCACAGTTGTAGAATGTTTAGCAACGATTATTAAGTCGTTCTATTTCTTAGGACATAATAAAAACCCTTGTGCATCTCAGTTTTTATTATGAGTGTGATTCAGCATTTTAGTTTATTATAGCCATGTCCTTAATGTATTTCTAGCTATTTCTTTTAGTCAACATCATTTAAATCTTCAAAAAGTGGAGTAGCTATGCTAACCTAACTATTGGTTGTATTTTACGTGCCTTCCTACTACCATTAAGAATTTAGCCTAAAAGCTCCTACTTGTACATTATACTCTAGAGGTTAAATTCAGAGCATAGCGTTCGTCAACATTCAATCAACACTTGAGCAATTCTACAACCGCTACTATTTATTTTAATTTCAAGGATAAACAACAAAGTATACCAAAATAGAATATAGTAGCTTTGTCTTTGGTATTGGTACTGTAAATACTGATGCTATTGGTTCTTCTGAAGGGAAAATTTTATAGTTCTTAAGGTAAAATTAATTCCTTTAGCTGTGCTGGGTGCATTCTACTATTAACATTATGTTACTGGGTCTGAGTGAGTGGCAATCTTCCTTCCACTTTGCTCGATTAAGATATTATCTTTTTTGCTTAATTCGCTTTTCTATTAAATCTCACCCATGTAAGTTGCTGGTTCTTAAATTATGTTATGTAATAAATCAATTCCTTTCTATCCTTAATTTAAATACCATCTATTGTAGAGTTTGTGGACGTTTACTTTATGCTAGCATTTCTGACCTCAAGAAGTTTCCAAAAAATAAGTAAACTTTGGCTTCTTATTTAAACCTCTTTATTCTACCTTTAATCTTTCAAGTTTCAAATGTTTTGAAAGTTATGCACTCAACTTCTGCTGCTTTAGAAAACCTTGAACTATTTTTCGTTTATCTAATATTAGCACTACATATTTCTATTGCGAATCTCGAAGTTATGATCAACAGACATGCTCCTAAACATAAATATTATTGATTTACAGCTTTTTGCTAACATTTTTAAGATTTTAGCCCTTAACCCGATAATTTAGTGGCTATTTCAGAGAGTATGTAATTTTACAATGTTTCTGGTGCAAGTGCATTTCTAGGAACTATAGTTTGTAATGCCCTCACTTACTCTAGTGGGAATTGCAAAGTTTATTAATCCACTTAAAGCACTTCTAGCGCCTAATGTTGAAAACATACTTGAAGCCCAAATCATAAGGAATTTATGAATATAAAATTTTTTTCGCCATTAAATGTGTTAATTGTTAAATCCTAATTATGCGCTCATATATTTGCCATAGTGATTGAGAAGCGTTTTAGATTGCATACTTAGTTTACAAAGAGTTTCTTCTCTAAATTTGAAGTTGGATGCATTTGTTGAGACTACGGATAATGGGATGTTGATTACAATTAAATTGAAGTAGTTGGTGTTTGGTCTTACTTCTAAAATTTATCTTTCCTGCATGTTGTTTCAAGGTAAATTGTTATTTTTTTGTAGGAATGTGAATAAAATATTACTAAGTAGAACGATACTTGAGCCACACTTGTATGTGTTATTAATAAGAGCGCTAAGCCATTTTTCAATATTTTACACTGACACTTTTTCTTGCTTATTGAGTTTGAAACTATATAATCTAGGATACCACTTTGTCTAACACAAAACTCGATGCTTCTTTTAAAAATTTTTAATTGCTTCCTTATAGTTTGCAAAATTTCTGTATAATTATTCAACAACCTCCCTAATATTCCGCTGATTGTAAGTGCAGCTGAATTAAATGTTTCTAATTTTAATAAATGTTGCAGGTTCTATCAGACATCAGATCTAAAATGTTCGTTGCACCTTATCCTCGTATTGTTTATGTCAATTATAGCTGATTATAGTATTGCCTTTTGGATATCATCAAACAGAAATGCAATCACAGACTTGTAACGATTGTCTTTAGTGAAAATATTGCATAATGGCTTTAAAAAAGTAATTACATGATTTTAATCTATGAATTGTAAATTTGCGTTTCTGATCCAATTTTTATAGTTTGGCTTTTTATATTCTTAATCGAGGCAATTTTGGTCAAATTAATTAAGAATAGCTAGCTATATACAGACCGACAAATTGGTGGAGTGAAGGTTTCCTCAATTTTAATACTTGAAATTCTTCTTTCAAAAAGTGACTATAAAGATGTTGGAAATTATTCATTAAAATTGCTCTAGTCTTATATTGTGGAGGAATTCTCAAAAGAATGACAAATATTAAATACTTTTGTTTGAAACTTTTCATATGATTGTCCCCATTCTCGCAGACTTTTCAATTACTATCAACACTATTACCTTTGGTGTAAGGACTAAGACTAAGCACCGTTTTGGAGTATTAAAACTCAAGTTCTCTAATAAAGTATTTGCCTAATTAGAGCATTTGATTTTGCATAACCTAGATACATATATGCAGAGGTCTTGATGATAAATGATAGCAGGCAGCTCCAGAAATTTGAATAAGCATTCCTCTTGTAGCGCTCATTTAAAATTCGCAATTAGTGTTAAGCTAAAATAGCATCTCTGGACTGAATCGCATTTTATATAAGATTTTTCAAAATCTCAGATAAAAGATTCGTTCATTCAATAAGAGAAGTGAGCCTGGATAGCTATCCAAGCAGAATATTATCTTCTTTGACCAATACATTATTAAAAAATACTTTTAACAATCATCAAACTGAAGTTATACAAAATAGTAACCATATAAAATCTAATCTAACTTTTCTCAACTTCCTTACATTCTAACTTCTAAATTGACGACCTATTTCACATTAGTAATACAAAATTAAATTCAAGCATGAAATCCTCATGGAATCTAATCACATACTTCCGCAATCCGAATATATAATACTTTAGCAGCGAACATAAGTTTGCTTGAATAAGAGCAAATTGCTAGATTATAAAGTAGCATAAATCTGACTTCTACAACCAGAGCCTCTAAATTGATTTTGATTTCCAGAATAAAAATGAGCTGTAACCATATTCAAACTCACAAAGAAGTCAATTCATAAAATTAAGAACCTATGGTGTGAGAATACCAGCCGTACCAAATATATATTAATAGTACATAATCGGTTTCTTCCCACCTCTAGAGTGGAATTATGACACCAGAAAATTTCAAAAACAATATACACCTCAATATGACAAGTTCCATTGTTAAAAGGCCTCTTTCTCTGGGCCAATAAATTACAGATCAGAATTATCTTCATTATTTGGCTTGATTATGTTGATAATACCTTTGTTTAATAGTAGTAAATTGAGCATATGCATTTTAGCCCAACAATTTCAATTAAGATTAGTTATATATATTTATTCCTAATCAAGCTGAGATAACTATTTCTTTCTTCTTTTTCAACTGTAACATCGCTACAATCATTAGATTTCACACCTCCAAAACTAAATAGCCTCTATTCTTTTTGATGCAAGAACTATTGCCCTAATACCAATTTTAAATAAACTTTAGGGTAAGTATTTATTGTTTTTATGAATTTTTTGCTAGTAACAATTATCAATAGAATTTAAAAATATATTTAGCATGGAGAACATTCCATCTTATTGATCAACCAATACTTGAGATAAGTTTCATACAGAACAGAATTTCTCTTCATCTAAAAATGAGAATTAAGGCCACTTTTGTGAAAATCCTTTAATGAGCATAGTACAACTTAACTATAAAAAATAACCAATCTAAACTTATGAGTAAGATAATTAATAATAGGTGGTGATGGATACTTTGGAAGATATACTCTTAAACAAAGGAGAAACTAAATTGTGCTTTAAAGCTAAAAAGGAAACCCAAATAAATGTTATTTTTGTTTAGAATAAAATCATTGAGACAGAAATCCCCTAATAGAGATAATATTAAGAACAAAAAATAAATCGAAATAGTTAACTCTCCCCCTTTTATATAAAACCTGCTCCAAACCACAACTATAGCAGGTAATATCCTGAATACATAAAGAGAATAAACTTTTTGCCTAAAGGTGAGGGAACTTAAAAAGAGAATAATGAACTCAAGAAGAACCAGGAGTAGAAGGAGGAAAGAAATAAACTTAAGGATTTTGTGAATGAAATTCAATTTGAAAGTAAGGAGGCGGATATTAATGAATTATAATAGATAATTCTAGCCAAAGAAGATATCGTTAAGTCACTAGAAGAATAAAAGAATATGAAATATTCTGGAAATTAAGTTAGATTGAGTGATCAAGATAAAATAATTATGTTAGATAGGAAATTTACTTATTTTTAAGGCTACCTAACGAACAGAAGTAAATATTAAACCTTGCAAAGTTCAATATTGGAGATTAAAATTTTTAATGTAACCAATGACTTTGAGTTAAGCCTAATTAAATAATATACATAAGAGATGCAGGAGAGATATGCTTTTTATATTAATTATGATGAAGGAGTCTATGGGAATCCTCTGAAAATGAACCTAAGTACAACAGATACTCGATAATTTTTAAGTGATTTTATCTGGAGTAAAAATATAATGATTAAAATATTAAGGTGCTAGACAATGGTAGTCCAACATGGAAAAGGAAACCATATAAGTAAGTTAAGGATCGTGTGGGAGTGGGTGATCTAATATTTTTAACTCTCCATCATGTGGTAAGCAATTAATTAAGGCCATTAGGCCTCTGTACTGTCCAAAGTATCTTCATTATAAAGGGTAGTCTGATCTATTCCTCAGTCTTCAATTTGGAATTTGCATATTTCTCAGGATTAGGATATTATTGCGATAATTAATAATTTTCTATGTTTAAATACGCTAGATACCCAGAGGATGGAGAGGATGGTTATTAAAATGTGGATATAATCAAAGTAACAGAAACCCAGATTTGCGGAGTTTATTTATGATGGTTATTGTTTGTGGGTTTTTTCTATCAAGCCTTCGGTTAGTCTAACGTGTTACATTATCTATTTTATGGGCTTTATGAAAAGAGGCAACAGTACACAGTATTGTAATATAGGCTACTTTGAAAGCAAATCATTTCAATGATTATATTCATCATTTTTCAGGTTAACATCCTTAAATACAGGATTAGCAAACATTTGTTATTAGAAAAATACTTAGAATAACTACTCAGCTTGTAACAGATGGCGTGTATCAAAATTACAACTTGACGTATATTAACGAAGTAAATTGGACACGTGATAGGCAACTTCAATACTTGTTGTACTAGTTTAATGCTTAGAATACAATTAGAGCATTCACTAAATTTCTGAAGTAATACATGTTTTGCTAATTTAATTTAATGTGCTGATATTATCATAAAATCAGGAGAGAAACTAAAACAACATATATTGCATTTATTCTACATGCAACTAAAAGATATTGCAAGATAAACATGTATAATAATATTAGTAGGATAGGCAACGCTATTTCTACATGTGGGATACCTCAACCAATAGAATAAGATGATATAAATTACTCACTTCTTCCATTATTGCATACAAATGTCATGCAATATGTTGTAATTTGACTGCACTATTGGAATCTAAAGTATATCCTCAAGTATACAAAAATCAGAGACTAAATATTTTGTTCTAATGAGAGTAGCGATACTGGGCATTAAATATTACTTTTGAGGTTTTTGAGAAAAATTTTGTTTATCATAAAAACATATAGTTATGCATTGTTTTGCGCTGCTTAACAGGTCATTTCTGTAATTTGATCGTATAACATGGATAGAGGCAGCACTTAAAATTAGCTGCAGTCAAAACAAGTCTGACAGAATTGTTACAGCAAAATAAAGATAGAATCACTCATCAAAAGTGGAACAACTGCTAGATCTCAGAAAAAGTTCATGGGCAAACAGAATAGAAAAATTGGGCAAATTAATGCTATTTCTGTAATAGTAGGCAGTGTATTGATTATGCAATAGCTAAAACACAATGTTTAACACTGCCAAAATTGTTTCTAATAAATTGCATGTCACTTGATAATAACATTAACATGTAGCACTAGATTAGGTGAAGCAGAGCACAAGGAAAAAAGTTGACTGATGTCTTATTAGTTTTGGATGCAGAAAATACTTGAGTAAAATTAGAAGCTTCTCAAAAACTTAGCTTATAGCTAGATAGCAGCAATTATTTGGGCTTTTTCAAACCTAAGCCAGATAAGACTACTGAATGTCAGATAATCAGTATTAGGGTTTGCTCTTTAGCTACCATTTTTAAAATGGTAAATAATGCCGCTTATGTAGAATTATTCCTTATAAATTGTATGTATAATGCTCTATTCAACTTTTTCATTTTTTTCTTATTTTGAGGATAGCTTTATTGTTCGATAAAATCTTTATACATAAAATTAATTGGGTCAACTACCAATTATGTAACATTCTGAAAAAGTTTGTTGAATTTAGACACAGTCACAATATTCATTATTTAATTTAGAAGTAGCGATATCAATCAAAATATGAGTATATGAAGATGGACAAAGTATGATAAATGAAATCTACAAAGGCACAACAGTATGCGAAAACCAATTTAAGATTTTATAGTTGTGTTTGGTGATATTTATTAGAATTGCCTCTGATGAATTATATGCCAATGATTATGTTGAATGATTCTTCATCAAATGGTGCTCCAAATGTAATTTTTCTTGAATCATTACTAATTGTTCTAACTTATACAACAATTCGCGAATTAATTATTAAAATATGACCACAACCTAAATTATAATTTCTAAAAAATTAACATCAGGTAAAATACTTGCCTGTTTTAAATTCTTCTGAATCTTTTAAGAATACCTCTAACGAGTGTCATTGTCTTGCTTGTATAAAGTATTTTCAAACCTTTATTTGCCCTTCTGCAACACAATAACAGCCATGTTCGCATTTAATGGCCAAAAGCAGGGTTACCTTGTTGGAATTCACATGTCTACACTTATTGCATTTAAGGCTTTTAAAAATAATCCTTGGACTCAGCTTCTTATTTTCAGCCGGATGCAACTTTTATAATATCAATTTCAAATCTTGTAGTTCACTGTCCATCACCTGAAATGATATCCAAACAATAAATGTCGAACGTTACATTCTGTGCGATATCTGCGCTTAAAACAACTAAATGTCACTATAGTAATTGAATTTTTTATCCTATGAAATGCACAACATTGATTAGGCATCTACTAATTTCCAAAACAGATAAACCTCTACCCATTTTGTATGTCTGAAAATTATTTGTGAGATCTATATAATCCTTGAAGCAAGGACGATTTATTAAACCTCTAAAACATCCACAATCCTTTTTGAAATTCTTCTTATAAGGAGTTACAAAGTTATAATATTATGTGTTGTTGAGTTCTCATCTTGTGATTATTCTATATGTTAAGCACAAATATCGGTTTCGATTAATAATGTGAGTTTCTTCAAGGATTTTTTAATTTGTATACCATCTGTACCTTTCAAAGATATTTAGAAATTATTCCTAAATAAATTTGAGCCTATATTCTGTTCACATAATTCAAATACAGGTTGGCATTGTTGCTTTCTCAAATCATAGTGATCATATTTTTGTGCCATTGATGCAATTCCTCATACAAACAACATTTTAATAAAAGTCCTGCAAAGTTATTTAACTTTAAATGATGACTCTAATTCTATATCATAGCAATTTTTAAGAACTTTGTATGGCCTTACCTATGTTGATGACTTACTAAAGATTGTTTTGATGGATACATTAACCGTCCTAACAATCTTAAATATCTATCCTTACAATATATTCTCTAGCATTCTTGACATTTGCTTGATATAATCAGATGTATTATCTAAAGATTATACACCATGCAGTTCTTTATACCTCTCTAGGTTCACTATTTGAAATTTGTTAAACTGCAAAATCTATTTAAGATATATTTTCTAACCCAACCATTAAATAAAATTGAATTTATGAAGATAAGAAGAATGTTAGATTTATAGACTTTATGTAATTTGATGTAAAACTAAAATCTTTCAACCTAGATAATAATCATAATATTTAAATCAATATTATTGATAAGGGTAACCAAAGATTTCTCTCGAGCCATTTAGATTGTGACGCATGCTATTTATGTATACATACTTTCACTAAATGCTCTTCTTATGAGAATAACTTAGGGCATGTTATTGGATATTCTAGCTGCATGTTTAGCCCAATAATAATATATGGAGTTCATCCTATCATACTTTATAGCAGATAAATAATAGCATTGCCTAACATGTGCTTTCTAAATAAATGCAAATTTAAGCCCTGTGTCACTGAAATCATCTGGATAACTGACATTGTAAACTTATTTGTTCACTATCTACCTTCATTGTAGAATATCTTAAAATGATCAGAATCTCTTATGATTACTATGAAGCCATGATATTACCCTTGAGCCACAATCATTTGTGAGAACTGTACACACAAAGTTTCCTTTGTTTTATTAAATTATAAAAGGATTCACCTTGTAGTTTTATAAGTTGGAAACGCATATTTTACCTAATTCAATTGACTACTGATCTCTTCTGTTTTTCAGTTTCAATAAAAATATCTTCATATTCGGTTAGTACAACTAACTTGCACCACTCTCTTGAACTCAATTAATTGTGTCTAAAATTGCAATAATAACTCCACAATATGAAAACAAATAAGGATTTATTGTTGTTGTCATGGTAATTGTGATATGCTCTGCTTAAAGTCAGGTTACAATTTTTTTCTACTTGTATTAAGAACCAGATTCTTCCTTTACAGAGTTTTATCTCATAATTTTATTGCTGGGTTCTACGTTGATAGGCTGCATTTTTTTGGAATGTCTTCCGATCATAATGTTCAAGATCTCTTTGCGACGCAATATTAATCTAATACCTATTATAGACCCATTAACCATTTATATTATGAATATAGCATTATTTTTTATATACCCCACCAAACTTTGTACTGTTGTAAAATAAGCAATTAATCATTGCATTATGTCATTTAAATTTAGCATCATTCATTTCTACCAATTCTTGCTTATTTCTGGATATAATACCCTTATTGTTGCTTACTTGTTTAACCTTTCAGTGTAAAGCTTGTATATCGCATATAATCAGGTTAACCAAATTACAATCTTTACTGAAATGCTTATATAACAGTGAAGTTTGTGTAACTTCTAACTCTAATTCGAATTCAAGTCCCAGAAATATTATAAGTTAATCACTTATATAATGGAATTTTTCCACATAACTTAAATACCTATAGACCTTGGCTCTTTCTTGAGTACAACTCTAGAAATTGATTGTAGTTTATCAAGTGCTCTTAATATCTCTTAGATAATCCTAAACGTATCTCTCCTTTATAATTTAATGTTTATGGAAATGAATTGAAAGCTCTATCAATGCATATCAAGCATAAGTGGCTACTACTTCTCATCTTTATGTAAAGGTTTCTTTTCTTGCATGAATGAAACAATGCATAATTGAGTTACAACGAAGTATATTTACTAGAATCATTTGTTTGCAACCTGTAATAAATATGCTGGCATATACTTGCTGAAGATCTGCCAACTATTTGAATGTAAACTCCATATATATCTCCCCTATTGCTGATTGTGATTATTTCAACTTTTTCTTCTTTGTGCATTAGATGTTAATGCGACATAAGGAACTCAATGTTTTTATTATTTGCGCTGCATGTAAGACATCAAGATGTCTTTATGTAATTCAAAATACTTGTAAGCTATGTCAAGAATATATTATATAACCTCATATTACTTCTGCACAAGACTGGAAGTGAATGAAGTGGTATATGTTACTATCAAAGCACTTACAATAAACTCTTTGTCTCAAATTAATGCTGTTGGTTACTAATGTCAAAGGGTTGTTGCCTCTTGCCTCAATACCTGGCAATCTTAATCAATATTCATGATCTCTTTAGGACAATAGTGATACTCGCGCGAACAACTACTTGTGAAGCCAACTATTCATTTATCTAATTGACGTCATGTAGGTGAGCGATATTATTGTGAATCATTTTTACTCTTTGGTGTACAAGCTATATTTTATTATTCTTATTAAAGTCAATAGGTATCTGATGTCAATTATTTTTTACTATTTATTTATTCTAATTATTGGACTTGAGATACTAAAACTTATGATTAAGATTTGAGCACGCCTGATTCTTTTGCTGCAAAATCAGACTCATATCTTGTAAACAGAATTAGACTCTTCTGTAAATTATCAATAATGGGAACCAATCTTAAACATGTTCTTAAGCTCACTTTAATTCTACAGCACAATAATCCTTTCTTATGCTTCCTTACTCGTAATGTCTAATTAGATTCTTCTGGACAGTGCAAAGCATAAAATTATACTGTGACTAATTCATAATTGTTAAGATGAACTCCATAAGATTTTCTAGCAAATCCTAAACATTGGTTTAGACTGCTCATCAACCTGTATATCATGTATAAATGGTTTCCTTTTCCCTAAATTTTATTTATTATAGGTTAGGCTGATAATTTAGAAAGAAATGTAGTTATTGTGATGCTGGTACTGTCTTCATATTTAATATATATGTTATACATATGAGCTATATTATAGATAGCAATTTAGAGCTTAGTGTTTCTTTTCATTCCTTCTAATAAATTAAAGGGTACTATTAAAATCTAGGTTCAAGGAGGATGTAACATACCTATTATACCACTACAGGGGTATCATATAATATAGAATATTTCATTACATGAATATCTAAACAACGGCTGTAAAATTTAGAATCAGTATAGTTGGATTTTGGTCCTAACTTTTGGAACTTATTAACTTTCTTTTACAATCGCCTATGCTAAAACAAAATCATTATTGGATACTGTGAGTCAATTAAATCTAATTCTTATAGAGTTGAATTAACTGATTATATGACTCTATGTGTATTTAATAATGCTAAATTGTGCTCAACCTACATTGCCTCAAAGTTTCTGGATATAATTATGAAGATAATTTTAATGTTTAGTGTGTCAATTTGGCTGACTATAGCAGCTGCTACTTTTATCTAAGTATTCTCTTATAACATGGCCACGTTGATATTGCTCTTATCAATCTTTTAATTGACTAAACGTAGTTATTTTAATGATTGATTCATATTTAATGATGTTGATAAGTTCTCTCAAATTCAGCCAAAAATCTTAATTAACAACTGACTCCTTGAGAATTGTGTTAGCTTATGAAAAGGAGACACCACACTATTGACACTGAATTTGATATTGGCCAATCTACAATTTGAGAGACAAAACAACAATCTTTAATTCCATTTGTTATAACTGGCAATATGTTTGGATATCCTAAGTTTAATTTATAAGTATATGAGTATAGTTTTTATTAGCCTATTATCTGGCTCTATCGCCCCCCAAATTGTTTTATGCTGGTCAATTGTGCTCTAATAGAAAAATATTATGAGAACATCTAAATGTATTGTGTCACACTAAGCCTCACTTAATGAGCATTCTTATTGAAGTTGTTGAAGTTTCCAAGGGAAGATAGAATTAAAGCAAATTTATTCTGATGCTGACGTATTACTAAAAGTAAGGTTAACGATATTATTAAAGCACACTTATCTGTATTTCGTATTTATAATTCTTGGCCATGAATATAAATTAATGTCCTTCATCCTTTTTTTTTTGGGTAAATCTTAGGTCTTAACTTATGACTATTTGGGATCTGACATTATTTGCAAATTAATCCTTTATTTTAAGCAATGTTCTTAAATCTCCTGAGTTATTGCGACTATACGTAGTAATTATATGCTATTTTTTTAGATTGTTCCCAATTATTGTGACTTTATTTCATTTCTTCATCTTATGGCAATCCATTCATATCCACCTTTACAAAATGTTCTTGTGATCAGCTACTGTGGATCTTTAACACTTTCGTATCAACATTTGTTAAATTTATTTTTGGATTGAGGAGCAATATCAAGAATACAATGTGTATGCTGTCGTTTTAACTTGATGAGGGTATTATATAATGATCCCTTAAGTGTGCTGATCAGTAGAAGTTGTTAAAAAATATAGACCTTATTTTTAATTCTACAGAATGGATTTAAATTTTTAATGAGCACTTTTCGATTCTGCCAATACTGCTTAAGGCAGCATAATTTGTTTTTAGTTCTTAAAAATATAGATCGGCATTCAACAACTTTTTGTTAAGTATATCCAATACATCCCAACTTTATTCATTCTCAATGCTCTAGAAAAGTCTAGGATTGCTGCACATAATATTTCCATCTCTCTTGAAGTCAATATCCAAGTTACCTCTTGTAAAATTTAAACTTTTGTATCACAACTTTTATTCTAAGCTTGTTTACTCTCTATGCATTTTCCTTTTGTTCAATGTACTTCTTCTAATTCAAGCCTTCATAAATAATGCTTACAGTTATATTATGAAAATGCTCCACATGGGGTTTCTATCTAAGTGACACAAAGTGCCTTGGCATAATTTTAATTCTAAATCTGGATAAAATCTGTCATTTTATAATTTTAATAAACTGTAACTTTTCTTCTCTGCCTCTCCTTATATCTATTATCTCGTGGGATACAGAATAGCAAATTAATCTACTGACTGCATTTCTTGCTAATTTTGAATACAAATCACATATATATATATCTTTTTTAACTCCATATGAAAAAAACAATAAAACATTTTCTGGATGTATGATAAGCAAGTTCATTATTAATCAGAATATCAAGTAGCCAATAATTTAATAATATTTACCCTATAAGCAAATATACATAAGCTAAATATATTATCGAGCTGAGCTGCGCATTAAGATAAATATTTAAGAAATAATTATAATGCATGAGGCAAATATTAATTCATAAAGAGTTATAGTTAACCATACATTAAGGTTTTTAGGGATATAGATAGAATAAATTAAATTATTATTGACTTTTCTTCCCAGCATATCTCCATTTTTGCTATGTCTTGAGTTATTCTACATAAAATTATATTAAGAAAGCTTAGAGTAGGAAAGCCACATTATTGAACAAGAAATTTGTTTGAAATGGTTGCAACGTTATTTACAAAATGCTTTATAAGTTATAAGTTAAGGAAGGATGTGTACATAATATTCGTTCATAAATAAGAATAAGAATCTTCGAAATAGTAGTTTAAACTATCTTTGAATAAATATTTATTCGAAAAGAGTGGATGTC
>NW_001799003.1:216849-240245 GCF_000165425.1 Paramecium tetraurelia | reverse complement strand
ATTAGCTTAATAGCTTAAGCACTACTTAGTTGTTTTGCTATTAAAGGCTAATTATATCTAACATGAGATGAAACTTGCGCCTATTAAATAATAGCTTAATCAGCTTAGCCGCCCTTATACTGATCTGCAGCGCCCTTTGGAAGCTCCATAATAATGGGCAAAGGAGTGCTAATATCAAATGCTGCGAAGATATAGGAAGCCTTGGCATTAGCATTTGAGCGCAATGATTGCTCATGCATTGCTATTGCTAAAATTGTAGCGCCGCCAATTTGTTATTTGCGCATTTAAGTTAAAAAAATTAGAAAAAGTGAGGTTTAGCTGAGTGCGTTTGTGTGCATTCAACTGGTTCAATTACTTTATGCCAAATAAAATGTGCTTGAAACCCTTATGTTTATGAAATGTTCTTTTGAATTAGACAGGAGGATTGAAAAGACTTAATCATGGATATAGATACATAATTTGTAAAATCTTTTGTTTCTAATTAACTCATTTCTAAATTCTTGAAGTTTTATTTCATAATCTCAAACATCTGATTTGTAGTTTCGTTTAGTTTACAACAAAAGAAATAATTATTAGGAGTCTCTTCTTAATCCAAAATTTACATAAGATTTTCCAAAGAACCCTCTTAAATACAGTCGTTATGTTTATCTGAAACTGAATAATCATGATATTATTTGCCATGTGTTGGAGCGTCACATATCAAAAATGTGCAAAGAATACTTTAAGAGTGCTTCGAAAAGTCCAATTTTAAAACTTGCGAAATTCCCCCTGCTAGGTCTTCTGCATCATCATCACCACCGTCAGCTTAGACAGTACTTATATATGATTTAATTAATTCGACATCCGTTGTAAAATCATGATATTAAATATGTTTCTCGTCTTTAAAATCTCGATAGCCAACAAAAGCAATTCTAATTTATGTTTATGATACTGCTTTGTTAAAAATATTGATTATTTCTGATATGCTTTCTCTTGCTTGATTAATCCAAGGATCCATGCTTCCAGTACAATCCATTATAAATACAATATCCAAAATGTTGCTTGCTCTGATATCATGTTATAATTTTTTAAGATTTTATTTTTCGAAAAGCAATTCCAATTTTGTAAATGACTTGCTATCCATTCTTTATACCTCAGGCTTTTAACTACGAGTGCATGGTACCAATTTTTTTCTTTCAAACTATTTAGCTGATACATATTTAACTTTCTCCCAATCAACATGAAATTTGGGACATATTCCTTTATAATCACAAATACCTTTGAAGTACTTAATGCAATATTTCTCTAAATCATAATATATTTTATCGACAACTATCATCGTTTCTGGACTTAAATTCATATACTCATATTCTTTAAATACTTCTGATTGTAGTTATTGCCAATCAACATGCTTTTAATTTTTTTCACATTCACCCTCACAGTCATCATTGTTTTTTAAATATTTAATGCAAATATTTCTCTTTTATATCCAATCTCTGTGCAGATAATAGCAATTGCTATTTTTACAATCAAATGTTGGGCATAGATTAATAACGAAAACTCCATTAATTGAATGCATTTACAGTTTCTCTTTCAAACTACCCTTGCTTATATGAATTAAATTCTTAGGGCAAGGTTTCTTGCAATTACCATTTAAATTGTGAATACAAATTCCTGCAAAGCATCTTGGATGCATTAGATTACATCCATTATTTTTACATTTTATATTCTCTGGGCATATTGATAGCAATGACTCAAATAACTTTTGAATCATTTAAATATTTCAAAATTGATTTTGTTCATTTTAATCTTCCCTTCTCTAATTTAAATTCTAATAGAATTAGGAATTTTTAATACAAAATTGCAGTTAAAATTATTATTAATCTCGACTGAAAAATTGATGTTCATCCCAACTTAGTATCATGCTTTATTTCTTTGCTATCTTTAAGAATTATATTACATATATCATTTCAATGCAGATCATAAAAATGAATTAATTCATATAATTTACAAATATTATCAAAGACTTTAACATTATTTTTACAGCATTTAATTAACCCAAAATACTTCTATTAGATAAATTTCATTAATAATTATTTATTAAGGAATGTCTTGTCGATGTTTCTGTTATACACATAAAATCCCCCATAAAAAACCAACAGTATAAATCATTCTGCTAAAATTCTCTTGTCATTATAATAGTTAGGTAATTTTTACTATTTATTGATAATATATGATAACTATTAATCAATAATTATTTTTCAGAATTTTTGAATATATATTGCCAAAGAATTCTGTTATACAATTGCATTAAATGGATTCTTCAAATATAGCTGTTAGATGGAAAGCAAATTAGGGACCATAGATTTTCATTTAGAAGCATTAGAATTTTATCATTAAAAATGAATGCTCCTTTAGTTTAGCGTAAATAGTCAAATCCCTTTATAAAGAAAATTTGTTAAGGGCATGAAAGATGACAATATTTTGACATATACAAACGGAACAATAAAACTAAATAAAATTAATTTCTCGTTGAGATTAAGTTGATGGCAGTGTATTACCATATTTATTCAAAATGCCCAATAACATTGAACAAAAGCCCACTATCAGAACAATTAATATATATAATTGGTGACTTGGGATTAGGAGAATAATAACTATAAAATGATATTTTGTTTAAGTCCCTAACTAATAATAAGAATCTAATTTATAGGAATAAGAGTTATCTTATTCTTTAGAATAAACATTACTAAACTGAGTGATCATTATTCTTTATTATTTTCCTCTGTTTCTACTTCTCTTATTTGGTTTAAATTTTATAAATAATAAATTTAGAGTAGGTTTAAAGATTTATTGCCAAAATAATTAAAAGAAGATAACATAATTCACTTCATGATAATCATCAAATAGATTAGATAGTTCAAATTATCATTTGATATTTCTTTAGTTAATTTTCACATTCAGCTACATAAATATCTTAATATACATTTTTGATTTTGAACTTATGCACAAATTTGGATTGATCAAAATAGCCTTACTATAAAGACATATAGCTTGTTAGTAATTTGCTAATGATTGTAAACAGCCTCCTAATAACTAGAAATATTTTTAACCTTTCCAAACTAGAGATTAATAATGATTTGGATTGTTTTCCAATACTTGATCTAAAATCTAAATTGCATTGTCATATCTATGCATCATTGCTAAATTTTTATATCATCTCTTAGAACATGATGATTCTCCTAAAATAGAATAAAATAATATCTTTTATAAATAACGACTTGAAATGCTTTGAATCAATCGATAATGCTTTGTCGGCCCATAGAATTGCCTCACTATAGTTACCAAGCCTTCTTAAACATTCAGCTTTCCATATTGCCTGATGATATACCTTTAGTAAATAAAGAATTGACATGTTTAGAATCGATCAACAAAGTTTTATCTGCCCAGAAAATTGCATCATTATAATTACCAAGCCTTTGTAAACATTCAGCTAAATTTTTGTTTTATTTTATACTTTTAGTAAATAAAGAATTGACATGCTTGGGATCAATAGATAATGCTTTATCGGCCCGGAGAATTGCTTCATTGTAGTTATCAATCATATATAAACTATAAGCTTATTCATATACATGCGATGTATACCTTTTGTAAATAAACAATTGAGATGCTTTGAATCAATAGACAAGGTTTTATCTGCCCATAGAATTGCTTCCTTGTAATTATCAATCATAAATAAACATTCAGCTAATACAGATATTGAAATTTTCCACCTTTTGTATATAAAGAATTGATATTTTTAGAATCTATTGATAAAGCTTTGTCAATCCATATAATTGCATCATTGAAGCGACCAAGCATTCTTAAACATTCCGCTTATTATTATTAATATTATTTTATACCTTTTATAAATAAAGATTTGACATGTTTTGATTCAATTAACAAAGCTTTTTCTGCAAATACAATTGCATCATGGTAATTACCAAGTCTTTATAAACAATATGCTAATACATTAATGTCTGATTTTATACCTTTTGTACGTAATGAATTCAGATGTTTTGGATTGATGAGTAATGCATCATCTATTATTTTAATTGCTGCCTTACATTTATTATCTTTATAATATAATTGATAACCTAATTTAATGATTTATTACCACTTTCATGTAAAGATTCAACCTCTTCTATATCTTATAAATCTAATTAATAATCACTTAATTTATCTAGTTTCAATTCTGTGATTTATCTTGTTAAATACATAATCATATTGTCAGAATAGTGATGAAGTTCCTCTAATAACTCTTTTTAAAATTCATCATATTTAATAATCTCATCCAAAATTTAATTTAATTGTTTTGTATCCTACCCTTATATTCTTTCTTAAGAATATTGAAATTTTTTTCTTATCTTTTAATTTAATTTAGTGAATAGTTGATTTATTACTTCATTCATCAAACATAAATCTGAAATTAATGTTTTACTTTTTTTCTCAATACTCTTAAAAACCTAAATTAATCTTGACAAATTCCATTGATCATTAATGTGATCTATGTGATCTCCATTTCTAAGGCATTAGTCACAATAAATTCTACTAGACTCACATGTTTTATTTAAACAAGTCAAAGAAGCATAATCATGATTTTCTTTAGAACATTTCATTGCAAATTCTCCAATCGAATTCATATATATTTTTATTATTTTTAATTCTATTTAATATATTTTCATTATCCTGTATATCTATCATTGTTACATGTCCTCAGAATTTTAGAGCACATATCTAAATGAATTCTGGACTAGTTTATTTTAAGTATTAGTATTAGATAAATAACTTATAATCTTTGATTCATAAGTTAGACTATGCAAAATTATTAATAAATCTTTTGGATCGGCATTTAATTTTGAGTTTTTTTTTCCATTATCTTAAGTATTTGATTTTGATAAGTGAATCGTGAATCCTTTTGTTTCTAAGTTACTTCCATTTCTCTCTTACTCAGGCTTTATCGAAAAATAAGGTTGTTATATTGTCGACATCCTATTTTAGATTCAAAATCAAAATGTCTAATCAAAATTTCTAATTGATTCAATACTAGTTTTTTTATTATCATTCATTTTGCAACTAATCATAATATAAAACACTTTACTAAATTGTATTAGCTCTATTTATAATTAATTTGAAATTTACCCTTGTTAATATTTATAGATTAAAACCTAATTATACTATACTGAAATTATGAATAGATTATAATTCTTGAATTTTCTAAGCTTTGATTTTTAGAATAATTTCACTTTCTGCATGCATCTCCCTCAACAAAATTTGAGTAATGCAGAAATTTAAATAAAAATTAATTTAATAATTAATCTAGATACTTGGGTTTACTAATTTAATAATTATTGAATTTGAATTGCAAAATCGATCTTTTTGAATAAATAAACATCGTCTAGCAAGAATTGGTGTTTTAGAATCTTATTTCAACACTCATCAGGATATATAATAACATAATTCATAATTATAAGTATATAATGTTATCCATTAAAAGAATTTGATAATTTTAAATTCTATTATAAGATTTAATAAGTACTTTATGATTTATATATTATGATTCTTAAATGGGATATAAACTATATTCAATTTCTACTTTAACGTACATTTTTGCATATCTACTAAAGAACTCAAATAAAATCACTTTGATATTTGAAGAATTCTAATCGCCATAAACTACATTATTTTATCAATATATTAATAAACTTTTTAACAAAAATTTAATGGTTACAAAAAAATTCCAAAATTCTAATTAGCTTTTGCAGGCCTAAATCTTAAAATCAATAAAATCTGAGAGAGATTTTTAGACTTTCAGAAAATAAGAATATTCAACAACAACTTGATTTTGACCTAATATCAAGGGAATGATGGAAGTCATCAATAATAAATTCTGCTTTTATCTTGTAAGATAGTGATATTAGGTCAAATAGCATCGAAGAACATAGAAAAAATATGATAGCAATGGGATTTTGAAAACTTAAAGCATGCTCTCTAATTATTGAGCGCTCAAATAACAAAACTATTTGTTTTATCCATTTTTTTTTGGATCGCAATAAGCCTTGACTTTCTATCAAGTCTTAATATGACTAAGGATATCCCCTTAACCCAAAGTGACAGAAGTCTAGAATTTACCACTGTAATCATAACGTCAGGTACTTTAGTTCTCACTTTTACTCCAGTATATTTAGTTATTTATTTACGCCAGCAAATTCTGAATGGAAAAGGCCAGTCCAAAACGAATAGTAGAGACTATTGTTTTTTATGAAAACAAAATTAATCATCTGATTAAATTCAAACAGGTCAAGTTCTATAATTCAAGCATATACTTAACTGGCCGTTAGCGAGAGCTTGATTTTCTCCTTTAATGCATGACAAATTATAAAGGAGAAATAGGTCGAAATTAATAATTTCATAAAACTATTGAATTTTTGGTTGCCTTCCTTCTGACAATAGATATTAATCAACAAATTTTGTAAGTATTCAACTAAGTTATTCAGTTAATACTACCAAATTTCTAACTTTCATATATATTTTTAGGGATCTTCCATGATTGTTAATATTAAATTGGTCTCTTTCATATGACAGTAGATATTGATTTGCAGCATCAAGTCAAATATAATTTAGTTTTAACCAACTAACTAACTGTTATTTAAATATTAGATGATATCAGTTTATTGAAGGAAAAATTTACTTGTATCCATTAGGATGAATTTTTATATAAATAAAAAGGAGTCATTTAATTAATGAGTATCAACTCATAATTGTAATTGGGTTGGAATATATAATTATAAGAGTAGAAATAATTTATGTAGTGAGATTTAATCTAATACATTATTCAAAATAGCGTTGTATTAATATGAATTCAATAATTTATTTTTATAAATAACTAACTTTTAAAAATTCTGTTGATATATGATTTAAGTTTGAATTAATCCATTAGAAAAGAAGCATAACTTAGTCAGTCTATTATCTTTATTTGCTTATAGCAATTTAATATATAACATCCAAAACTCAAAATAAAATCCTCGGTAAGAATTATAAGGCTGGGAACATGCAAAAATTCTAATATTCAATTACTTGTTAAATCAATAAAAATAATATTATAAAAAATTCAACTCATGTAAATTTATGATAAATTCTCTTTTAGTCAATGAAAATATAAAGCTAATGATTTTTAAGGTATCGTTTGTCTATAAATTAATTACTTTTATGTGAAACACTTACTAAAATATTCTCAAAAGAGAATTAGTGCCTTTTTTCACCATTAGATACTATTCTGTAAACAGATTTGATTTAGAAAAATCCATAGTTATTTCATAATATTCCTCATAACATTTCTCATTGTAAATATAACAAATTTTCAGGGTTAAAATTATTAATTGAACTTCTAGTCCTTATGCAAGGTTCGTTGTAATTTACTGTAATGGATTTATTGATTTTTAGTTCTAAATTGACTAATATTTATTGATTAAGCCAAAGCTAGTAATTAGTTTCTATTTCAAGTCTTTAGCCCACGTATTACAAGATATGTAAAAAATATCAGTACTCTACTATGAAATGGAGGTACTATTTCAAATTTTATTCCATATTATAATTTATTCACCTCCTTAGTTTATCATCACAGAATTAAGTATAGATTAGTGAACTTTGGAGACTATCAGAAGAACCAGCAAGAATTTACAATGGATTCTGACCCCCTTATCATCTGATGATCTTACAATTGTCCCAAATGTGCATTCAATAATTTTAGGTACTATCACTATTGTGAAGTTGAAGTTAAGGATATAAAATAATAGTTTTGAGAGGTGATTGTATCAAAGGTAATTTCTATTAAATATTTTAATTTTTTATCCTTCAAGCAATCATTCATTTTTAAGGAATTTAAATTTCCATATTATATTGAAACTATACAATATTTAACTCAAATAACATACACTTCGCTAACTTCAATTGTTTATTCATTATTTCTCAAATCCATTGTCCTTTTTAAGAGATGTCTTCAAAAATAGTAATAGAGATAAACAAATACTTTCAAATAATCCTTGATTTAAGAGTAAATAATTACCTGTTTTCTAAGAATGTGGTTGAATTTCTTGAATATGCAGAATTCTATTTATTCTATATTTTTATATCGATATTAATACTAATTTTGCTTTATGCATAAATTATTAATAGTTTTACTTTAAATGATAAGATTAATCTTGAATTTGGTATAATATAATAATTATAGTACTTTTCATCCTACGATCCTAGTAAATGACGATATATTGTATATTAGAGCGATAAACGATTAGAATAATTTTGAAGAAATTGTCTGCAGATTTGATTTAGTTGATTTGGCTATATAGTGGCGAAAGAATAGGTATTTATTAATTATTGTTTAGTTTTACCGAGTTTACTAAAGGATTCAGAATTTTTAGATAGTAATCTAGGTATAAGGTTCGCGGAGAGTCATATGACGAATTGATGTGGTTTTAGGATTTTATTGAAGGTAAGATTCCGATTTCGATAAAATGGTAAGAATAGTATGAAAAAGTAAAGGAGGAACCAACATTTTTTTAAGAGAATGTATAAAATGTATTTTTATTTAAACTTAGAGTATTATTGTGAAGGATAAAAGTACGAAAAAAAAGTAAATTATGAAGAGAATCTACTAAAATGTGTAGGTGCCTGTTGATGAATTTAAGATTGAAGTCTATCTCTAAAGGAATCCTCACCCTAATATTCTGAGATGGAATTCTCATTGTATAGATAAGAAGAAATAATTTATAACTTTGGATTATTAATAATATGTTACTTTGGATCAAATTTTTTCTAGATATAAGAAGGTCCCATTAAAAATTGTGAAAGAGATTATGATATAATTATTAAATGGTAATAAGTTTTTAGATAAAACTAAGGTATAAGGCATCTACATTCTAATTACATTATGCATAAAGATATCAAGCCAGAAAATATTATTATTACAAATTTTGAAAAGCCTAAAGTTAAGATTGGAGGCTTTAGTCAGGCAGTTTTTGGTTAAGAGTTTTGTAGATTTGGTGGATCTCCATTTTATAGACCACCTGAGGTTATTGAGGGTTTTATTCATACAAATAAATTTGACATTTATAGTGCAGGAGTAGTGCTTTATGAATTGTTGAAAAATAAAAGAATTTAAAGGCGTATATATTTTTAAAAGGATTCCTCTAAATTACAACAATTAGAGATAGATCCCGCAGCAGTAGATTTAGTCACATAAATGCTGCATCCTGATCCATATCAGAGGTTAGATGTTATAGAATGCTTAGATCACTATTTTTTTATAGATGAATAACCGTATGTTGGAAAAGAGTAAATTATAAATTTATTATTTAGAAAGGAACGATTATTTTCATAATCAATAAAGCCCAGATTCATACATAACTGATGAGTGATAACATCAATGTTTTTGTGTACATATAATTTAATTCAATTAATTTTCCTATTTTTATTGAAACCTCTTTTCATGTTCAAGTTAACATTTTAATTTATATGGCGATTTAAAGATTCACTTAAATAGAATTTTTAAACCTATATCTAAATCAAACTGAAAGATAGTCCTATGTTTCAATTCTTAATTTACATTATGCATCATTTTATCATTTAACATTTTTGAAAGAGATTCTATTCCTCTATATTCATCGCACCAATTTTATAAAATTTATAGATATATTTAAAATAAGATCATAAATGCTAAGTTTGCTAATTCAAAACATGCTCTACTCCTTGTTAATCTCAAACAAATAACTTTTGTAATAATGATATGAATTAACACCGAATAAATAAAAATGTTTACAATCTTCTATATTATTAGAGGAATTAAATTCCTGCCAATTAAGCATTTTGATTTTTTGTTAGATATGCTAAGATTATGCTTGTTTTGATATATTTAAAATAGATGTAAATCTTCATATTCAAATCAACTAATTTAATAATAATGTAATAATAAAACACATGCAAATCTGATTCAACTTAAGAATAAATCTATACTTAATTTATTAGTTCTTATATAGACATAAAAATCATAATTACAATTTTCATGAGTTTGGTGTTTAAATATTTTAAATCTCCAATAAACAGTACTTACCATAATTAAAATATGGTACTATTCAAGAGTTTTAAGAAAATAATTAATTGTAATCATAAAACGTTCATTTTTGTTCCAAGTTCTTAAATTTCCTTTTTGTTCAAAGAGAAAAAATCAAAACAAAACCAAATATTGTAATTATCCGACCTATTTTGATGACTATCTCATTGGACTATTTGTGATCTGAAAGACACAAGTCAATTTTTGTATATTGTAAATTATTCTAAATACTTCATTTCAACATTTTTATCTCCTACTTATAACAACTCTCCTTTTTTTAAATCTCCCTACAAATTTTCCTAAATCAACAACTTATAAGCTGATATCAATTAGTATAGATACACTTTCTGATGACTCTTCTATTAGCCATAATTTTTCAGACTTGTCCATTCCATCAACAATTTCTTAAATTTTCGTGAAATAGAAGCATTTGAAATAATATTTATATTGTTTATAGTATATATATTAGTTCTAAAGAAAATAATAATAAACTTTCCTGTATTTGGATGAATAAAATTGTAAGCATTTCCAATCTAGAATGCAATCATCCATTGAATGATTCTCAATTGTAATTCTCAAAATATCAAGCAATTAATAGATAATAATAAAATTGCTTATGAGAATTAAGATAAAATAAATAAAAAAAATGAGATAATAAAAAAAATCAAAACCTTATCTATTTAATAATCAAAAAAAAAATCCTTTAATATTTAATTTACTAAATAAAAATGCAAATTAATAAGTCTTCTGTTTACAATAACTATGTAAGTGACAGTGACTAAAATACATAAATGTGATGATTGCACTTAATTCAATTCATCCTCAGATTGTAAAGCAACTAAATTTAGATGCACTTGGACAGAGAAAACAGCCACAAAAAGCAGAATCTTGTGCCAAATCTACAACACCTGTTGTTACTTCTACATCATATTGTTAAAAATAGAGACTACAAGTTGTGCTCAGACCTTTGGATGTGCTTTAGTTGATGGAAAATGCACACATTTCACAGGATATTCAGCTTATGTCAAAACTACACATTCAGATTGCTAAACCAAATCTACATGTGTATAACAAATAGAACAGATGAACTTGAATGTGTTGGATATACTAAAGATTAATGTGAAACTATCTGTAGCTTAAGGAGTCCATACAAGTGTATCGACAAGTTCAATTGATATTAAACACAAACTTAAAGGAGAAACATGTAGAGACTACATATGTACTGAAGCTGATTCTTCACTTACAACTGATGTAGCCTGCTCAACTTGGTTATCAGATTGTAAAACAACAGGTGCTGGTTGTATTGATTCAATAACTCTATGTGCTAGTTATTAAGGTACTTCAGAAACATACCCAAAGATGAAGGGATCAGATGGAAATTACGAATTGAATCCAGATGGAAGTAATAATTTTAGAGCAAGATTATGTACAGGTGCTGATTAATCAATTACGGGAAAGGGATATATTGCAATAAGAGGAGCTTGCTCAACTTATGATGGAAATGCTTCAACAACTGATGCTGAGTGTGGTACTTGGAAGACTGGATACAAATCAAATGGAAAATAATATGTTGACTTATTAGGTGCTTGTAGCTCATATGATGGAACAACAACTACATGTCTTGGCTTGATAGAATCAGATGGTAATTGCAAAGGAACTTCAACAACAGCTAAGTGTGCCTTAAAAGATTGTGTGTTGGATGGAAAGGAAACTATTAAAACAGATGCTGAATGTCAGAAAATTTAATCATATTGTAAAACAACAGGAAAAGGATGTGTGGCAACATTAGCTGCATGTTCATCATATTCTTATACAGATGATGGAACATCTTGTAATTCATGGTATGGATCAGATGGTAGATGTAAACCTGGAACAGCTGGAAAGTGTGCAGCTAGAGTTTGTACTGAAGCTTTAACATCATTAACTACAAACAAATATTGTGATGATTACAAGAGTGGATGTGTTACCACTGGAGTTGGATGTGTTTCAACAACTGTTTGCTAAGATACTGTTAAATAAGTTACTTGTGAAGGAACATCTAATTGTGGATGGAATTCAATCTGTACGACTAATTGTAGTTACTTATTGGCTAAATCTATTTGTAAAGTGTGAAGACAAACAGTTTACTATGTAAATTGGATACAAGTAAATGCAGAAATGCAAGATGTGGTGATTATACTGTGTTAATAATGGTAGAAAATGTGTCGATGATGCTGATTGTGCTGCTTAATTTGAAGGAACATAATATGCTTGCCAAGCCTTTAAAGCCAAACGCACAATTGATACTCTGCTGCTTGTATAGCAAGAACCTGTGATGATTCATATCTCACTTATGATAATCTAATGTAAGGCTGTGTGACATAAGGAACTAGTTGTATTAGTGAAAGAGCTTTATGTTCAAGTTTTTCTGGTACTCCAAGACAATGTGATAAGTTTAAGTGATTCAGATTGCAATACATTTATACCTGATTAATATGTTACAAAGGAAATTGGATGTATTGATAAGACCTCTTTATGGTCTGCATATCCAGGAACAACTGATAAATGTTTAAATTATACTGAAAAATCAGTAGCAGATAAATGCATGTATCAAACTACGACATGCGGTACAAAAACGTCAGTGGCTGGGAATGATGAATGTTTATTATATCATGCTAATTGCAGATTTAAATTTGGAGATACAATTCTGTATCCAAACTTAAGCTGCTTGCATCACACACAATACCAACTACCATTAAAGAGAGTTCAGCTAAACTAGAATGGTGTAATTCAAGGTTCAAAAATATAACTATTCCTACTTAGTGTTCATATGATTCAGGTGAAAGCACAACAGCATGTTCCACTATAGATACATACGAAGAGATCATTTCTCCTACCAGTGCTGCTTAATGTAATAAAAGATTAGATGATGGAGACTGCTAATTTCATAATAACATATGTATTACTACTAAAAATGTATGCACTGGTTATATATAAACTGGTATTATTACAGGTTAAGCTACCTATTGTTCTGGCTTGAGATCAGAAATCTGGGAACTGCTGGAGCTTGTGCTGCTGGTAAAACTGCTTGTACTGAATATACTGGTTTAGTTGGGGCAGATGATGCTGCTAAGACATTAGAATGTTCTAAACTCAGAATAAAACAGGAAGTGCTTGCGGCTTCACTAATGGAGGAACTGCATGTGCAGCTCCAGCTGATAATGCTGCTTCATGCACACTTGTAACATCTGATATAGCTGCTGATGCGGATTGCGCCTTAAGAACAATATTAGGATGCAAGAAACACGCTACTAATAATGCTTGTATTGCAAATGATGCATGTACTGATGTTACACCTACTGGAACTACAGATGATGCGAAGACCACGAGTTGCTAAGCTAATATTGGTCCTGATTCTAAATATTGTACATTTACATCTGGTGATGCAAAGTGTGTAGCTGCTTAAAGTGCATGTTCAGGTTATTCAAGTCTTCCAAGCGATGATACTAAATTAGCCTTTTGCCAATTAAAAATTAATGAGAAAGGATAAAGATGTACATGGGTTACCCCTGCCACAGCTTGCTCAGATCCTTCAGGATAATTAGAATTTTGTTAAGCCAGGATTAAATCAGATGGTTTAAGATGTTCATGGGTTAGCGGTACTACATGTACAGATGCTCAGGCTGCTTGAGTGGATTGATTGTTCCATCAACAGTATAATTAGCATTTTGTTTAGCCAGAATTTTATAAGTTGGAACTAAATGTTTATGGACGAGTGGAACAAATTGCAGATATTATTCATTTCTAGACAATGTATCTCCTTAATCATAAGTTGATTAAGATTTTAATGGAACAGGATGTTCTTATTCACCCCAAAATTAACTTGGTTATTCCACAAACAGCATGTCCAAGTTACACCCAAACGAGTACTACTGAGGATGATAAACTTAACTATTGCAATGGTAGGTAAATTTCTGCTTCTGCTGGATGCTAATATAAGCTTCTAGTTGTTGATTAACTTATTTCCATATATTGATATTTTAATTTCTTAAATAGATTAATAGATTTAATAGTCCTTGTTATATTTTTAGTTCTGTTGAGCTCAGCTATTAAATCTATTAAATTTGATTATGAAAATATATTATGTTTTAATACAAACTAATAGAATATATAATATATTCTATCAAATTATATTAGAAATTATTGTTTATTATAACCAAAGTAGAATCAAAACCCAATAATGAGCCCAAATGTAATTATCTGTGACGATTTATTAATGTAGATACAAAGTTATTTATAATTATTACAATTTCTATTTTTCTGGTTCATACCATCTGTTTATATTTATATTTCATTCTTTTTCTATTAAGTTTAATTCCAAATTCTTTATCTCAAGTGTTAAATTAATAAGTAAATTAATATAAGAAATGCAGATAGGTGAAATTTTGATAATTGATGAGTACCAGATATCTATTGGGGAGAATATTACTGATAAATTATATGATTGCAAATCAACTCGGAATTCTTATATTGCTTATTGTGCTAGAGTAATTAATAATTTAACACTATTATAGCTAATACCAATGCAAGAATAGCACTTATAGATGCATTATGAAATGTAATTCTAAATCCATGAAATACTCTATAAAAATAGAAATAATTAAAATTTAGTTTATGTA
Organism: Paramecium tetraurelia; assembly: GCF_000165425.1. Classification (NCBI taxonomy): domain Eukaryota; phylum Ciliophora; class Oligohymenophorea; order Peniculida; family Parameciidae; genus Paramecium; species Paramecium tetraurelia. The sequence continues at coordinate 225,461 of NW_001799003.1, read as the reverse complement.
CATCTCGTCAGAAAACTAAAAGAAAGGAATTTGATTGTAATAATTATGGAGAAATGCGAAACTACTTTACAATAAATATGGGATTAAAAAAAAAAGTTCGATGATTTTAAAATAGATGAATTTTTTATTCAATTTCTAAATGGTTATAGAGTTCTTTATTAGGAATTTATTATTCATCGTAATATCAAACCTGAAAACATATAAGTTAAATATGTAAACGGAAAGCCAATATTTAAAATAGCAAATTTTGCAATTGCAAAAATATTTTTAAAAGATGATGATTCCCCCCTTGAAAAAATTGGAACGCCTGCATATGCTGCTCCAGAAATAAGCCCAATATAGCAAGACTTGGAATTAAGCTATTGCTTTAATTCTATCAAGAATATTGAAAATCATAAAAGCTAAATTGATATTTATTCAGTAATTATATGAATAAATCTAGATTGGTTTGATATTGTATTAGATGGTATATGGGAGTTTACCTTTTGATTCTTAAGTCATTGAAATTATCAAATTTTTGAATCAAATAAAATTACAAACGTTATAATTACAAGGGAATTCAAAGTATATCGAACTTATTGAACAAATGCTAGTTTATTCCCCTGATCAAAGAATTCCATTTTAATAGGTTTTTTAGAGGTTTGAACAAGAACTTAACAATGTAGGATCTCAAATTTTTTAGTTTAATAAACTTCCTGGAATGAATCCTTTTTTAAGTTTCGGTTAACATCCAGAGAACATAAATTCTCAACGATTTCCTACCATTATTAATAAGAATAATAATAATTTTAATAATAGCAATGGTAGTAATATTAATAATAGCAATAACAATAATCAACATCCACAGCATAAAGGATAACCAAATTTCTTAAGGATATACTCTATACAATAATAATGTTTTCCATCTCGGAACCAATTGAATTAACCACTATTTCAATAAATGCACAATCCAAAGAAGGAAGTAATAGAATATCTAAAAGCTCTATTGTAACATATTATAATTATTTTATAAGGTATGATTTTGATGCAGTAGTAAGTGACTCAATTAAATAAGAAATAAAAACACATTTAGAGTCTGGAGATGAGATTTTTTAAGAAGTTAATCTTAAAAAATTGTTAAACGTGTTTAAATTTGACCCTAATAAAGTAAATCATTATACTAAGCTCTTAAACTTTTATTATTCCATTTTCTCTATTTTGAAGAACCCAGGTATCTAAAATTAACATAAAATCTCTGAATCATAATAAAAAGATTTTATCAAACAAATTCATCAATAAAAATGATAAAACTAAAATTATCTGTGTTTTTAAATTTATATATATAATTGAAAATTTCATTTTCACAAGTGTTTTCTATGTTTATGTTAATTGCAATCAATGAGTCATGTTTGAGAATCAATCTAAAACAAATTTGCATCCTTATTTTTTTTATATTGCAACCTATTTAATTTCCATTCCTCAATATTGTAATATTCTCATTTTTGATTAATCTCAAAATTTAGATAAATTACTACCTAAAAGTGAATATCCCTATCATTCTTAAATTTAACTAACACTTGAGGGCATAATTTAGTATAAATAATTACTTCCAAATAGATTACTAATGAATTGAAATATTTCTTATTTTAATTTGATTAAAAATAAATTTAGAAGAATTAACCATGAAAACTTTGGTTTGCAGTAATATAAAAAGATTTTCTTGGTAATTAAGAGAAATAACTTAAGAAAAAATTATCTGCATTAAATACTTTTAAATATCTAAAAAATTGTAAATAAATTGTTGAATGTATGTATAAGTTTTAAAGAAAACGATCTTATCCATAAAAATTAACTATTAAAATAATCAACAAAAAACTGTAGAAATAACTGCAAATCTTGATTTCACAATTTATAATAAAATTTCTAATAATGTTTAGGAATTCCAAACATTATTGAAGAAATATTTTTTCTGTTCATTTGAATTGATTTTAACAAATAATAATTCTGAATTAAAGATTGAAGAAATTAATGGATTATAAAGTAGTTAAACAGCAACTATTCCATATGTCATGTTAATCAGAGATTAGCTATTGAAGGTGAAAATTCATCAATCATCATATGGTCACTAGAGAAAAAATCAATAGAATTTCATTTTCCTTAGAAAAAAATTAGATTTTATCAATGGCTTTATGGAATGTATAACAATGATTCACTTATATATGGATCAAGTTATAAATATTTTAAAATAATTGATAAATTTGATTATAATAAATAAGAACTTAAAACTGTAGGTGATAGAGGAGTTGAAAGACAAATATTAGGTTGTAGATTTTCCCTTTTGAAAGTTGAAGAATTCATATCTGTATCACATGAAAAATGGAAAATTATGGGAAGATTAAAGTAACTCAGATTTTGGTTTTGTTTTAGATGAAGCAACTAGTCATCCTTTATCATCATCAAATTTCATAGCAGGATTTAATTAAGCCAAAAGTTTAGTCGCCATCTAAAATAAAGCTACCTAAAGATATATATGATGTATCGTAAAAAAAATCTAAAAGTCATTGTGGTTGTGGAAGGAAATTATCTTAAAAAATAAGATCTTTCTTCTATACTCAAATTTTCTAAAAATGGAAATTTTTTACTTACATTGGGAATGATTCATAATCTTAGGTCATGGGATATTTCAGATCAAAAAAGGATTATACACAGATTAATTAGACAACACCATTTGAAGCACTTGCTTTTGCTTTTATAAATTCTTAATAAATCAGGATACATAATTGAAGGAAAAATTTCTGATTATAAATAAACAGGAGTTATAGAAGAGGGTAGTGAAGGTGGTTTTGATAATAGAAACAATTTGTAACTAATTTTGTTGCAAAATTTATAGAAATAGTTTAGAAATAATGGATTCTAAAACTAATAAAATAACATATACTTTAGATTAGTCTTAAATTAAAAATTATAATTTTCATCACATGGAAAACAATTCTATCTTGGCTCAATTTTAATATATGATCCCCAAACTTTAAAAAATATGAAAAACCAATTCACTATTATCCATTTCCAAAAAACCATCTCTTGTAGGCCTTTCGCTATGAGATTTAGTAATGGAAATTTTGAACTAATAAAACTGAAAAATTTGAAAAAGTTATTATCTGCAAAGGAAAATAAAGCATGAATATGTTATATTTAAGTAATATATGTTATTTTTATTGAATAATTAGCAATCAGAATTTATTATTTATCCGTTATTGTTGTTTTAAACTGGCTTATCTATAAGGCACAAATTCAATAATCTTGAATTCAGCTAATAGGTGCTATCAATAAATATTTTTGCACCAAGGATGTTACCTAAATAATTAGCTTTATAAATGAATCATTAATGTATCTTTTAAAAAGAATGGAGCTTCAAGCTATGAAAGAGAAGAGTTCTAAATGTTTGAAACTAATATAAATGTTTGTTAAAATCGAGAATCTATGATGACATATGTATTATAATGAGACTGTATTTAATTTAAAAGGAAAACAATATTATTAATAATTATTTTTTTTCATGGATTAAGATTTAAATCTATAGGAATAGTTGGAAAATACAAACGTGACCTAAGTTGAAGAAATTATTGAAGGGAGCAGCTTAAATTACTAATTAATTTCAAAATAAAAATAGAGAAAATGGGGAGGAGCATTAGCATTTAATAATAAGGGCAATTTATTAGCAGCTGCATCGAAACATGATGTAAAGATATGGGAGTTCAATAATGGCTATGTTACGAATCCATAATTTTTAAAAGGGAAATCGCTGGTGAAAATAATTAAATTTGGTATATAATCAAATTTTCTTGTTGCTGGCGGAAGTGATGAAACAATGCTGGTTTGGGAATTACAGAAAAATACTTGGAAATTTTGCACCTAATTGGTTGGACATAAAGGGAGGGTGAGTGCAATCATAATAAGTAAGAAGGATGATTCAATCATATCATCAAGTGAAGATGGAACAATCAAGATTTGGGTAGCCTAGGGTCAAAATAATGGTTGGATATGTTAAGAGACATTGAAATCTATGACTGGGGAAATTTATAGTATTGTTGAGAACTCTACTTCAGACATATTAGCTTCATGCTCTGAAAATAAAACTATAACGTTTTGGAGACAATAAAGAGCAATCATAAATAATGAAGTACAATGGAAAAAGTTTTAGAATATTAGGAATGAAGATTATGGAACTAAAATCTGTTTTATTGATCATGATAAGTTAACATGGTAACCTACTAGTGATGGGTAGTTATATGTGTTTTAAATGAATCCACGAAATTTACTTTTTGAATTGAAGAATAAAATAATATTAGGACAGGGAAATTATGACTTTCATTATTTTGAATCAATTTACTCAAATATATCTCGCTTGCTTATTGTTCGACATAAATATAGAATGTATTTCTTAAAAATGGATGAAACTTAAGAGTTTAAGATATAATAGATTATCCCATTTAGCACTAATTGGAATTTCGCAGCTTTGAGTTCAGATGAAGAATATTTTATTACTTGGGACTTTTAGAATTAAGAATTTTAAGTTAGATAAAAGAATGATTTAATTCATGTTTGATTTCATATTAGCTTAATTTACATTCTTCTGTTTACTTTTCTTTCAATCTAAAATAATTAAAAATTCATCAAAAATTGATTCTTTGATGACTACAATCAATTAATGACATTTTTTATCAAATCTAAAATCCCTAGCTTCTAATATTAATTTAATATTCGCTGGCCTAAAATAGAAAATGCCTGCTTATTTTACGATAGCAATAGCCAATTAACAATTGAACCAAGCCTATTTAAAGTAAGTTTGAAATAAAATTTTTTAAATAATTCTTCTTAGAAATAATATATATTCTAGAATTTTTGTGCATTTTTTTATATTTCGTATACAAATATTCTCTGCATTTTCTCATAAATCAAATTAATTAATTGAAATGCCTATCATGCTTTAAGAATTCGTGAGGGTACAAGAAGAAATGATTGATTATTATTATTAATATTATTAGAATGTCATTTTAAGAAACTAAACAGCAATAAATTATTCATTCTCTTTTATTCAGATTGATCTCAGTTATCAGTTCTTCTATTTTTTCTTCAATCTGATAACTATATTTTTCTTCTTTTCCCCTAAATGAATTCTAGAAATTCTGTAAATTTAAGTCCAAAATCCTATTCAATTATATGTTAATCTTTCATATAATACAGTTAAGTTTTGCAAATTTTATCTTGTTAGTAGTGTATTTCATTGAGGTTTTAGGAACCTTACTTTTGTTGTTAATTCTGATTAAATATTAATAATGCGATTTGGTGTCGATTTTGGTAATTTGATTATGGCCTTCAAATCCTTTTTTGTATTTTTGTTAGATCGTTCTTTAAGATAGTTATACTTTAGAGTACTTAAGTACCATATATATTTTCTGCATTTCATTTAGATTTTCCAATTAGAAATACTCTTGATTTTGCTTTATTTAATATTAGTTCCATATTCTACTAATTTCATCTAATAAACAAGTAAAGTGTTCTGCATCTTTGTAGTCTACAATAAAAGTGATCAACTCCTCTCTGCATAAGCTTCAACATTCAGCTCTTAATTCATATTTGAGGAGATATCTTATAAAAAGGCATCCAAATAAATGTTGAATAGCAATAGTGATAATGTGGATCAATAAAAAACTCCATTTAAACCACCATTTCTCTTATTCTTTGAGAGGGTCTTGATAATGAAGTAAAGAACATAGTCCTTTAAGAAATGTCAATTTATTCAATTTTAACACTTCTTTTTCTTCCATAACTAAGAATAACTTAATTCTAATGATGGTGCAATATGCATTTGAGAAATCAATAAAGATCACGCATTTCCTCTCTTGCTTATTTATATCATCTAAGAATGTTACCAATTTCCCCATTGTTACTGATTTCCTCTTTTAGAAATGATGCCATTTTACTCTTAATTAAGATAATGCTCGCAAAATCCTTAAATCTTATTTAAGAATCTTAAATCTAAAAAAAGTTGAATAATGGGCTTAGTATTGTGATAGGCCTGAATAGCTATTTAATGAATCTCTGGATATTCCTTACTTAATGAAACTATTTGGGCATTACTAATATATTTATTTATTTAAGGACGTTGCACTTCCATAGATGTTTTATTATTTTAGAGTTTTTTCTTATAAAAGTGTCTGAGATACCAACCATCCTTCTTTGAGGGTTAGAGTTGCCATTCTTTTATTTATCAGAAAGCCTTCTTGGGATTTGACTGATTAAATATTGTAGCAATTTCATAAATTATTCTTCAATAGTTATGTTTTCCTTTAGCTTGATTTGGTAAGATAAGATGAATCTTTTTAATCATAAGTCTCTTTCTTATGTCACATCTAATACAATTTTATCAGGTTTAGAAATCATTACACTTAAATGCTGCCTCTTAATTGAGATTATAAGCATTCACCTTTTGAGGCCTATCCTGTGTTCTGCTTACTCCTTATCGATTTAGGTCACTGCTAATTTTGCATGACTTGAAAATTTAGTGAAAATAAGACTTTTTCAAATCATGCTTAACCTGAACAACAAATGAAGTCTAAAGAGAGGATACTATTATTCTCAACAAAAGTGAGGTCTGATTAATCTAGAATGTTAGTTAACTAATCGAACTATAAACTATTATGATTAAAATTCTATATACAACAATTCTTTGACTTTCTATTTTCTTGAAAATTAAACTTTGTATCCATGAATAAGTTTTATTCTTTTACGAATTTGTTTGTTTGAAATGTAGAAAATTCAAATGATCAAATCCAAGCATTGGTTTCTACAATTTATAGCAATATAGTCATAATCTGTAGGATTTTTGGGAATTAACCTATCTGAAATATAAGTGAAATCAAAGTATGAGTGTATTCCAATTGCAACACCTCTTATGTTTAACCTTCTTTTTGAACAAAAAAGTATATTGAGGAAACTTTTATATAAATTTTTACCTTGCCTCTTCTAGATAGATAATAAGTGGTTAGTTTTCTTTTGCCAAATAACTGGTGCCTTTTATATTGAGCCAACATTTGAATTTGTTATTCTGTGAGTTAGTTTAGTTGTGTTGTGGTGACTTTTGGGAAACGATTTATTCTGTCTTGCTGCTGGTATCCCTTTAGTCAAGGTCTAGTTCACCTATTTAGACTTACCCTTAAATATGGTTTACACTCTGTTAGTACTCAGCCTTAAGCTTCATCATTCATCTTCTCTATCCATAAAGAACGAAACTATGAGGGATTTGTCTGTTTTTCCCTCTAAATAAATCTGGCTATAGTTTTGATTCCATAATTGCTCCTCAACCCAATAAATTACCTAGAGCCTCCCTATTAGTTGTTTAAACATTGTCTATTGCTATAATTCGGATTATAACTGTTGAACTGATTGAATCCCTCATGGCATCTTCTAATCGCCCATTAGATTTCTAATGTATTGCTACATCTCTTATCTATTATAAATTAATAGATTCTTCGTTCAGAGTTTCTGTAATTAATAAAATTTCTATAATTATTCCTCTTTTTTAATTCACTATGTAAACCACTTTTTCTGCAAAGATAAGTTAAGAGAACATTTCTTATATGAATCATAAATCACAAGTTATAGCTTAGCACATGTTGCTGAAACTTCGCAAATTTATTGGTTATGACTCCATCATGTACTTCAATTGAGTTTCTCTCCCAATATTTATCACAGAAATCAGTGAAGCTGTCTTTCAACTACTATTTCTCAAGCTGGCAAATTTAAGAACAAATGCCAACAGTTCCTTGCAATCTAACTTAGCTATTTATTAGACTGGTTATTCTTCCATATTTTCTTAATCTTCTTATTAGTCTTAGTTTCTCTTAATATCATCCTAGTATTTTCAATTAACTCAAGGTATGTTGAATTTATTTAAACTACGTCTCACCAAACTTTCATTATAATTATTGAATCTTAATAGTTTATTTCTTTACAGTATCTCTTTAATCTTCCAAATTTATTCAATTCTGCTATAAAACTAGCAGATAAATTCCTTAAACTATCTTATTAACATACATACTTACTTGTGTGTAGTTTAGGAATTACAACCGCGAAGTTTGCACTTAATTAGCACTACTCAACTTAATTAACATAATAAACTTCTTATTTATTTGCTCTAACACTTCAGGTACCTTTGAAATTTAAGCAATTTATTGCCTAAATCATCTTATTTAAGATTTGATTAATATTTCTCTTTTTATTTCTTTAATAAAGAATGATTAGGATCTATTGTTTTATGAATATTATGTGGTTCCATCAGCAAAGCCAATACCTTCGCTATTTAGTTTCTTTTAAAAATCTCTTTAAAAGCTTCCTCTTTAGTTGCAGATCTTAGCAATTAATGAATCGCAACAAATAATATCATGTTAAGATTGTCCGTAATACATAGATTCAGCTCAATATTGCTTATAAGATGGAAATCATAAAGAATTGTAGGTCTTTGTTCAATTAATTGAAAAAGCAAGAAGCAATTTATGCAAATTAAAAAATATATATACTAAAAAAAAACATTAAACAAATAACTTATTGCTTTTTAAATATAATAAAGTACT